>LPNX010459740.1:135502-149169 GCA_001517045.1 Pseudotsuga menziesii | reverse complement strand
TATAAATTTATAATTTAAATTTAAAATAAATTTAACTATTTTAAATTGAAAAAAAATATTTTTTAGTTAAATATTTTGAATAATGGATTTTCCAAGAATTATTTATAGGTAGTTCAAAATAAACTATTGTTATCAAATAACATGCATATATCTACTTGTTGGGAAAAAAACATGAAACTTAACATAAAAAAATTAAATGCTATAAATTATAATAAATTATGTTACGACTTCAGAGTATACTTGTTTTATCTGTTTTGTCAATCTTCTTTTATTAAAACTAAGTTGTAAAATATAAACAATTATCAATACAAATATGGATAAAATGTATGTAGACAATTTAAAATAAACATCTATAAAAAAAATTGAATTCATCAAGAATACAATCAGATAAAAATGTAATACATTTGTCGTCACATAAATGACTTCATCGAGTCGTCATTTTATCTAAGTGACATTATAACTACAATTTGAAAAAAACATCTAATTGGCAAATCGTGTAAGATGGAGATGAATGCCACGAATCCCATGGATTTCTCTTTTCCTTGTCTTATTTGCGTTTTGAGTTTAAACATACGGCGAGCCGAGAACTGGGAGAAGAAATTAGCGTGTTGTGGAAATGAGTTGCAGAGTAAGACAAGGGCAAGGGGAAAAGGAAGACTTACCCTACGCTCCCTTAAGAAAAGGCCGCTGGTCACCGGAAGAAGATCAGAAGCTTATCACCTATATCCTCGACAACGGGATGCTGGGCTGCTCTTGGACCTATGTCGCCTAACATACTGGTAAGCACCTGCTTGTACTCTAATTTCAATAATTTTCTTCTTCAGGATCATCTATTTTATCCAATTCAATACATTCTATGCCGCAGCCTATAATATGAACTCTAATGCAATTATGATAAGGTTTCTAATACACCATGTACAGGTCTCGAGAGATGCTGAAAGAGCTGTAGGCTGAGATGGGTTAACTACTTGCGGGCTGGCCTTAAACGTGCTGGATTTTCACGCCAAGAAGAGCAACTCATCATAAACTTGCAATCTATTATCGGAAACAGGTTTTGTTTCTCTTCAATCCTTTCATTTAGTTAATTACCTTTTTAAATATTTATTACATTCCATTCCCTCTCACTGTCTTGATTAACGTCCACAACGATGATAAGCAGGTGGTCTCTGATTGCCGCACATATACCGGGACACACAAGGACAATGAAATCAAGAACTACTGGAACTCTTCGATCAAGAAGAAGCTCAAGTTGAAATACCACTTCTCCAACACCAACTCCAAATCTAATGCCCCGGCTTCCCGCTGCGATCGCATTTGCAGGACCGATTCGTTGGTTTCTCATACTCATGATGATTTTACGTCATCTTGGTCTACCCAGCCATATTTGGACGCCATGCCTGAAAGATACCAGACACGTATGAACACCATCCATGCGATGACCACTGGGGAAAATCATTTCTGTGATCTGGGCGTTTTGGAATTAATACAGGAGCAAGTAGTGGATCAAAATGATGATATTAACCAGCTGATTTCATATTTTCAGAACTGGATTGATGATACTTCAACCCTGCATTGTACCCATGAGAGTGCCTCAAGCCATGCAGCTTTTCAATCTCCAAGTCTGCCAGAGCAAGGCCTGCTTCATACTTGTAACACTACAAAATCACCGACTTGCAATGAATTAATAATAGAGTCATGGCGGAATACAGTGCCACCTGTTGAAACGCCTGGATCTGCCAATTACTCTCTGGGATCAATCGCAATTACCACCCCTGCTGCCGTTGAAGCAGAGTTCTTGAAAGAAAAAATAGAGAATGATGGATCGAGCACTAGTCAATATAACAGATGGCAATGGGATATAATTTTTATTTTTTTAATTTTATTATTATGATGTCATTGTTGCCACATGTCAACTCAAATCCAGATACCAAATTCCAAAGTTTACATCTTCTTCTATCCACCAATAAGTTGTTTACAAAATAGTTTTTTAACAAAATTAAAAAAAATATTTTACAAATCCCTAAGTTATACTTTACAAAACAGATTTTAATTTTTTTGATAGAGAGCAACTAATACAAAGTCAAAAGAGTTTGACTTGCAATCGATTACAATATACCTGCTGAGGCAGGTATAATAAGAAATTAAGTTTTATGTTAAATATAGAGATTAATAAAGTAAAGAAGAATACATAAAAATATAATAAAAAATTATAGTGTCACAAATCAATATGTACTTGCCCTCGTAAAAACATTAAAATTAAAATATATAAATATTGATCACATCAAAATCAAAACATCACATGAAAAATGAAAACAATATTTTTAACAAAAGCCAATAATACTATGTGAAAGTTGTCATATGGAACTTTTACAAAATTCCATATTAAATGTTGCTAATTTTTGTGCGTGTGTGTTTAAAAATAAAGTCACACTCTCGTAAATATATGTTTCATCGAAGGATTATTTTATCAATCAGAAAATGGAATGAGTGAATTTTAAAACTCTGAAGTTTATTTTTAATTTAAAAAAATCACTTAAATAAAAATATTTTTTTAAAAAAACATTGGAAAACTTTATAAGATAAAATTGAATTAATGTAAAGTCAAAGCACTTTGACTTGCGAATGAATATACTCCCTATTTTGGTAGAGAATAAGGAAATCAAAATGGATATGTCCTCTTATTTTTTTCTTTCAAAGGGTTTGGATTTTATATGATCACCTTTGACCAAAAAGATTACGAGGTTTGGTCGAGCATTCAACAAAATTGGTGGATCTAGAGAAATTTGAAGCATGACACGTATCTAGAGAACTAATAATCATGGATTGAGAAATTTCATTGATGTCATCTAAAGAGTGTTTTAGGTTTTGGTTAAGTTGTCTTTGTATAGAGCCTATAAACCACTCACTCTTCACCGATGATTCTCTGCTCATGGGGGGAGCTTCCATAATAATATCCAAAGCCTTCAATAGAATACTCCAAGACTTCTGCAATATAACCGAAACATTCATCAACAAAAAAAGAGTGCGGTATATGGTTGGAACATAGAGCAAAAATGTCATAAATCGAATTGCAAACAGTTTGGGCTTCTCGGGATATGCCAGCTGGGATAAGATTAAGTACCTGGGGCTTCCTCTCACCTTGGGTTCTAACAGAGCTTCATTGTGGAATGATGTGATGAATAAGCTAAGATCAAAAATCAAGGCATGGGGAGGTCAATGGCTCAACAAAGCTGGAAAGTTAACGTTAGTAAAAGCAGTCCTCTCCTCTCTATCAGTATACCAAGCTTCCTTTCTTCTAGCCCCAATTTCGATCATGGATCAATTCTCAAATTTAATCTTAGACTTCTTATGGAAAGGAGGTAAAGGAAACCAAAGGAAATTCCACCTTGTTAAGTGGGACAATGTCAAGCTTCCTCTGACTGATGGCGGTCTTCAGATTCAAGATCCAAGACTAGCAAACCTGGCACTTGGAGGTAAAATTCTGTGGAAACTTCACACTTATATCAAACACCTAGATAGCAAAATTTTGAGATTAAAGTACATGAGAGGAGAGACCATGCGTAGTCTTCAGGAAATCAATTACCAAAATGGGTCTGTCACTTGCAATTTATGCAAGAGAAGCCACGATTTCTTTAAAAACGGTCTCTTCAGAATTCCTGGAAGAGGAAACAAGACACTATTGTGGAAGGATAACATCATGGGGAAGCCTCCTCTTAACACCGTGGAGGGAATTAATTGTCTCAAAGACTGGCTGAAGCTGCATGGGGTCTTCACGCTGACAGACATATCATCCTGGGACGCTAACGGTGGATGGCTTGACTGGTCTCTCCCACACATGCCTGAAGAAGTTGAAAACCAAAAAACGCATTTCCTGAATGCGCTCACCGATCTATCCCCAGTTCACCTGCAAGAGGAAGATCGATGGGGTTGGGGAAAAACAGGCACGTATACTGTTGCCCAAGGTTTTTATTCTCAGCAAAAAAAAGCATGAATCAGGACTCCTTGCAGACCTGTGGAAATGTGTCTGGGATAATGGCAGCCTGCCAAAGGTAAACTTATTTTTTTGGATTGTGATGAACAGAAACGTATTAACTAGAGAGAACCTAGTAAAATGTGGCATCATAGGTCCCCACAGATGCATTCTGTGCTGCAGAGAATTAGAAACCAACGAACACTTGTTCGTGAATTGCAATTTCGCGTGGGAGGTGTGGTCACTTGTTCTTCTTGGTCTAAATGTTTCAGTCCCGGGGAATACATCAATGCTAGCACTATACTCCACTTGGAAAATGAGATATCCTCACCCAATTCACGGTAAGTCCGCGTGGAGCAGAATCGAGAGGTTATACCCAAATACGTGCGCTGGAGCATCTCGCTGGCCAAAAATGATAACATTTTTAACAATGTTCAACAGCAGCCGTTGAAGGTGGCTACAAAATCCAAACCATTTCTCATTGAAACGACTAGAGTTCATTCTTTTAAGAAGGGGCATTCGTTCCTTCCGGATGAAAAAAAAATGGATGGGAACTTACACCTTCAGAGACCGGAATAAGGTTCTAGTCAGGCCAAGCATAATCCCAAAATGGCAAATAAGAAATTCGAAAACTGACTTTCAGACATGGTGGAGGACTCAAGGGAAAGCTTCAATATTCTTTGACGATGCCTCCAAAGGCAATCTAAGGAGGGTAGGATCTAGCGGGGTAATTTACTCCACCGATGGTAAAAGTGTTGATAGCTTCAGCTGGGGCCTTGGATACAAAACCAACAACCACGCATAAATCCTAGCCCTTTTAAAAACTTGCCAGATTGCATGGGAGAAAGGGAACAAAGACATTCAAGTCTTCGAAGACTCGGAAGTCCTGATAAAACTCTCTCCTCAAATGGTCGGTTCAATGATCTGCTACTCAACAAAGTCCTTCAAAGACTGATATTGGTGATGTGCTACTTCTCTTTGCATCTTTTTTATCATATTTTGCACACGCTAAATAAAAAAGTTGATGTAAAGGCAAATGAGGGATGCTTACTGAATCAAGGAGTCCTGAGGGTAAATGAAGAAGAAGCCTGTTGGGCTTCCATACCATAGACCGGTGAAATTGGTTGGGGCTGATATGAAGTCCCCAAAGGGACTAAAAATTGTTTGTAATAACGACTAATTCAGAGTAATCCCAACCCCATTCTTTTATAAAATTTCATAATCATTTTAGTTATAAAAAAAAAGTTGTCTTTGTATACAATAAGCTTTATTCGATAATGCTCCTAAGTGGAAAATATGTTATCTTATAGTGTGTTGTTTTGGAATTGTTTTTACAACTATATAATTCCCTCTCCCTTTGTGTATTGTTCTATATTGATTTTCTACACAACTTAAGTCCCAACATCCCATGATCCTTATGTCAATGGGAGCAACCACAAGGAAGTGTTTGCATCTAATAACATAATGGTTGATTTGTTATGAGTTGAGTATACTTTTTGGCTCAAGGAAGATGTATTGTATGGGTGTGTTTGTGAAGCAACAATCATGTATCCCTATCCCAAGGAATCTTCAAATGGACTCTATGACCATAAAATCTCCCCTCCTTTTGTATGTTATTCCACATTGGTTGCGAGGGTTGGTCCTGTTGTTGAAAATGTAACTTCGGAAGATATTCGTATTGTACATTTGTTATATTAGTATTATTGTATTTTATTTTACTTTTGTTATTCCTCCTTTCGAAGATGTTTTTCCTTCATTCGAAGATGTCATTAATGTACTTGGTCATGTAATAATATTGAGGCAAAACCTCCATTGTAAGTCGAGGAAATAGTCCCCAAAAGAATAATTGTCAAATGTATTTTTGGGTCTCCCAAGAGGAAGTCGGCCCAGTCAGTAGAGAAAGTCAACCTTGTTGGGGTTTAAGGTCACCCACTTGAAGTGTATAAATAAGGAGGCACCCTCCCTCATTTGGGAACACTACAATCACAAGCAAGTTCGCTCCATAAAGCAAAAATAAAAGTTCATTGGGGAAGACAAAAAGAAGCCGTGAAGGATATCTTATCTTGGGTTTTCTATATTTGTCTAACATTGTACTTAGTGATGAATCTATACAAAATAAGTTGTTGGATTTTTCCTGAGAGAGGGTTTTCCTAAGATAAATATTTCTGTCTCTTTTATGTTGTGCTTGTCTATCGTTCAGTGATCCTATTGCATTATATTAAAGATCTAACATATTTGAATTAAAGTGCAAACTCTAACATGGTATCAAAGCCACCCTAAAAGAAGGCATTGAGAAACTACAAAATATAGGGCTTTCAAGTTCTGACACTTTTTTCCACTGCTCATCCAGAAAAGAGGTCCAAGTCAATTCGCCCCAATGAGGCACATCTTTTGGTGGAAGCAAATTCCAAAATAGAGAAGTCTCATTTTTTACCTAATCACTACTATCGGGAGAAACTAGGGCATCATATTTTTGGAGTTTCCATCCACCAATCCAGGAAAAGGACACCATTGGATAGCTCACCTTAAGGAGGAACATCTTTCTATCGAAGCAAAAGTTCAATATTCGAATTTTGAAAATTTAGGATTTCTCTATAAGTATAGAATTTCTCGTATCCTATAAGAGAATGACCTGAATAAGTATGTCACCGAGGAGGTTCCAGAACCAGAGGGAGAAGAATCCAAGGAAACTCACAAGAAGAATATGATTAAATCCAAGAGGATTATTACGGACTCCATCAAAGATCATCTCATCCCTCATGCCTCTTCCTTGAAGACTCCTACGAAGATGTTTGATGTGTTGACCAAACTATATGAAGGGAAGAACATCAACCGAAATATGAATTTGAGGAATCAACTCAAGAACGTGAAGATCCAAGACTCGGAGACCATCAAATCGTATTTCTCAAGGGTCTCTCAAATCAAGGAGCAAATTGAAGCCATTGAAGAAAATGTTGAAGAAGGAGAGATAATGATGACTACCTTGAATGGTCTTCCAAAATCATGGGACTCATTCATATAGGGGATATGCGCTAGAAATAAGCTTATCAAGTTTAGTAGATTATGGGAGGAATGCACCCAAGAAGAAACTCAATTGGTGTAAAGAGAAGAGAATGTGGGAGCAGATGATGATCAAGCACTATTAGCTCATGCAAGGAAGGATAGAAGGAAGAGGGAGAATCATACTCACAAAAGTCCTAAAAGATTCCAAAAGAATCATAGATCTCAAAGGGACTAATTATATCTTAGATGTTTCACATGTGATGAGAAAGGCCTCTTTTCAAAAGCTTTCCCCAAAAACAAAGGATCCACGAGGACAAACAAGAAGAAGAGGCATCATGCTCATACTGTTGAAGATGATGAACCAACAAGCAAAAGAACAAGAGAAGATTCTTCAAGTGATAAAGAATATGTTTTGATTTCAACTCTCACAATTATTGTCACCCATGGAAGCAATGATTGGCTTGTGGATAGTGGAGAACAAGCACATGACAGGGTACAAAGATTCTCTTATCAACTTGTCAGAACATGAGTCAACCCATAAGGTGAAACTTGGAGATCATGACTACCAGTATCCCATAAAGGGATTGAATAAGCTTCCTACAAGTTGGTTTCAGGAAAACCCATCAGAATGAAGGCTGTTCTATATGTACTAGGTTTGAGAAAAATATCCTCTCCATCTTAGCTTTAGATGTTAAAGGATTCTGAGTTGCATTTATTGATGGTCAAGTGCTCATGTGGCAAAGAGGCAAGACAATAGATGTTTCAACAATAACTGGGGAGCAAGAGGGAGCCCAGCACAAGTTGAAGGGAAAACCACAACAAGCATTGGTTCATGAATCCATGGAACCAAGTGAACTATGGCACCGAAGGCTTGAGCATGTACACTACATATCACTTCCAATTGCAAGCAAAGCAATAATAGGTCTACCTGGGATTCAAGAAAAGCATGAAAACAAGGAAAGAATGCGAAGAAACCATTTCCAAGCAATGAAATCAAACCAAAGGAAATATTGGAGATAATACACTCAGATGTATGTGGCCCCATGTCATCCAAATCACTAAGAGGGTATACATACTATGTTTATTTTATAGATGATTATTCTCATAAGACATGGATTTGCTTTTTGAAAGGAAAGGATGAAGTATTCAGTAAATTCAAGGAATTAAAAGCCTTGGTATAAAATCATACTGAAAAGAATATCAAGACTTTAAGATAAGATAATGATGGAGATTTCCCTTTACGTAGCTTCAAAGACCTATGTAGAGAATCTGGGATTAAGAGGGAGATGAGCACTCCCTAGAATCCTCGATAGAATGGCATTATGGAAAAAAAGAACAAAATGATAATGGAAGCAACAAAGGTAATGCTTCATGACCAAGACCTTCCAATGCACTTATGGGAAGAAGCAAGAAGAAGTGCCATGTATGTACAAAATAGAATACCTCACTGTGTCTTGAACAACAAGACCCTAGAAGAAGCATTCTCAGGAGAGAAACCAGAATTCAACCATCTCAAAATATTTGGTTGTCCATTATACATACATATTCCATAAGAAAAAGTGAACAAAACTAGATTCTTCGAGGAAGAAGGGTCTATTCGTTGGATACGGTGACACATCAAAAGCATACATAATATACTTTCTAGGATTCAAGAATATTGACAGCGGTAGATACATTATTGTCGATGAAGACTCATCCTACAACAAATAAAGACAAACTCACACTGAAGCACCTGAAGAACTCGAAGTTCCCAAATCCAAAGATACTGTTATGAAAGAGATGACCCAAGAAAACCATGAAGACCATAAAATGATAGAACCATAAGAACTTGTAGATACATGTTGTGAGAAGAACTTTTACAAGAGAAGACCAGCATGGGCATGAGAAGCAATCCAAGATGTTGAGAGGTATGGTTCTCCAGATGGTACTTTTAGAGAAAGTAAGAGACTAAGACCATACTCCATCTATGTAGCACTATTGTGTGACATCATTGATGAAGAACCTTCCAATTATGAGGAAGAAACAAAAAATAAGGAGTGGAAGGATTTATGATCAAAGAATACTAGTCGATCATGAAGAATGATGTATAGGAGGTGGTCCCAAGACCAGAAGGAAAGATCGTCATGTCTTCAAAATGGATGTACAAGATCAAACATGTTGCAAACAGAAGCATATAAAAAATACAAGGCAATATTTGTAGCATGTGGCTTCTCCTAGAAAGAAGGCATAGACTACAAGGATACATTAGCACCTGTAGCGAGATACACTTCCATCCGATCTGCACTTGCTCTAGCCACAGTAATGAAATGGAAGATACACCAGATGGACGTCAAGACAACTTCCTAAATGGTGTAGTTGAAGAGGAAGTGTATGTGGAGCAACCACTGGGATTCGAGACACATGACATATAGATGCATGTATTCAAGTTAAAGAAATATTTGTATGTGTTGAAGCAGACAACCGGGACGTGGTATGGCAGGATGGACAATTTTATGATGGGCTTAGGATTTACCAAGAGTAAAGCATATTCCAATATTTACTTCATGGTTGAGGGTGGAAGACCAATGATACTACTATTGTACGTAGATGGCATGTTTCTAATAGGTGAAGATGGTCTCATTGCATAAACGACGAGGAAGCTTTCCGTAGAGTTTGAGATGAAGGAACTGGGGATGATGCACTACTTCTTAGGTATGGAGGTGTGGAAGAATCCAGATGTGATACTCCTTGGTTAAGGGAAGTATGCAGTAGAGATTCTGAAAATGTTCAAAATGGTGGATTGTAAGGCCATCACCACAACCATGCCATCGAACTTGAATTTATTATGTGATTCTACTTTAGAAATAATTTATGCCATGATGTGTAGATAAATGATTGGGTTGTTGATGTACTTGATCAACACAAGGCCAGACATATGCTTTACTGTGAACAAATTGAGCTATTTTCTGGCAGATCTGTGATGTGTTCACTTGGTTACTGCAAAACATGTATTGAAGTACCTAAAGGTTACAATTGAGTATGGCCTTAAATATGTGACGGGTTAGAATATTAACCTGCATGGTTATGTGGATTTGGATTGGGAAAGCGGTGCCACAGATAGGAAGAGCACTTCAAGATGTTGCTTCAATTTGGGATCTGATATGATATCCTATTTTAGCAAGAAGCAGTCAAGTGTGGCACTGAATACAGCCTAAGCAGAGTACATTGCAACCTATTCGGCTGGTTGTGAGGTAGTATGACTTCAGAAGTTAATGTCATATTTGTTTAATCTCAAGTTAGAGGCAACTTGTATCTTCTGTGACAAATAGAGTTGCATAAAGTTGTATGAGAATCAAATGTTCCATGACAAGTCGAAGCATATTGAGATCAAGTATCATTATATCTAGGATATGGTGTAAAGAGGAGCAATGAAGCTCCAATATGTGGTGACAGAGGAGGAGACAGTCGATGTGTTGACCAAACCGCTAGCAAGAGTGAAGTTTGAGTACTTCAGGGAGAAGCTTAGAATTATCCATATCAATGTTCCTCAAAAGAGGTAGTGATGTGACATGTTTGGAAGACGCAGGTGCACTTGGGATGCTCTCTACATGTCAGGAAAATGCAAGAGATCTCAACTCTCTCCATTGGGTGGAAGATGTAGATGCTCCTCGGATGCTCTCCACATGTCAAGAAGATGCAAGTGGTACAAGGGTCATAATACATTTGGGATGCTCTCCACTCGGTGGAAGACGCACAAGATCTGTGTTTCTTTTCGTTGAGTGGAAGACACATATGATCCTAGGTTTCTTTGCACATATTAAGAAGACACAAGTTGACCGAGGGACGTAATACATCTAGGTTGCTCTCTACATGTTAGGAAGATGCAGGATGCTCTCCACATGTCAAGAAGATGTGGATGTTCCTAGTCTGATCTCCACTGGCTAGAAGACGCAGGTTGTCTAAGGGACATTATATAGGCACCTGGGATGCTCTCCACATGAGATGATGAGACGATCTAGATATGATGAGATGATAGTAGGAGACGTGAGTGATTGCTTTAGCAATGTAATATGTGGCCTTGGGTTGTGCTTACTTGAGGTCTTGGTCGTATAAATAATGAATTCCTATATGGGATATATGCCTACATCCAACATGAAAAAGGGATGGCTCTATAGAACTTATTGTGACGTATATATTAAAGAGATGTCACTAGTCAATGATCGGTGAGATGAGAGTTCTTGTAACAGTGATGATTTTCATCAATGATGATGATGTCTAGAGATTGTGTTCAGTCATGGTGATGACCGTGTCAGAAGAATACCTTCCTTGTTAAGAGGGAGTGTTGTTGAAAATGTAACTTCAAAAGATATTGTTATTGTACATTTGCTATATTAGTATCATTTTATTTTATTGTACTTCTGTTATTCCTCCTTTCAGACATGTTTTTCCTTCATTTGAAGTGGTCATTAATGTACTAGGTCATGTAATAATATCGAGGTAAAACATTCCTTGTAAGTTGGGCCAATAGTCCCTAAAAGAATAATTGTGAAATGTATTTTTAGTTCTCCCAAGAGGAAGTCGACCCTATTGGGGTTTTAGGTCACCCACTTGAAGTGCATAAATAGGGAGGCGCGCTCCCTCACTTGGCCACACTACAATCACAAACAAGTTCGCTCCATAGAGCAGAAAGACAAGTTTGTTGGGGAAGAGAAGAAGAAGAAGCTACGAAGGATATCTTATCTTGGGTTTTCTATCTTTGTCTGACATTGTACTTATTGACGAATCTATACAACAGAAGTTGTTGGGTTTTTCCCAAGAGAGAGTTTTCCCAGGATGAATCTGTGTGTCTCTTTTATGTTGTGCTTGTATATCTTTCAGTGATCCTATTGTATTATATTAAAGATCTAACATATTTGAATTAAAGTGAAAACTCTAACATATCCAAGGATGTATCATATGGGTGCATGTGTGTGAAACAACAATTACATACACCTATCTTGTGGCATATTGCAATAGCTTCTATGGCAATAAAATATCCTTTGCCTTTGTGTGTTATCCCATGTTGGTTGTGGGGGTTGGTATGTGAAACCATTTAAATCTCGACATGTTGTCATCCTTATACTAATGGGGGAAATAACAAGGGAATGGTGTCTCCTAATAACATAATAGCTAAAACATTATGGTTTGAGTATGTTTTCTTACTCGACATTCCCCTCCTATGTGAGATGTATTGTGTTGGTGCTTATGTGTAAAACCAAAGTGGGATACACCTATCTCGAGACATCTTGAAATAACATATATGGATATAAAATCTCCTCTCCTCTCTCCCCTTTTTTAGCATTTGTAATAACCTATGGTGTACTTTGTGATTCCATGCAACTTATGAAATATTGTGGTGGGTCCCTATAGATTTCAATAATTAATGCCATTCCAAATGTCCCATCAAGCATCAAGTCAATATTGGCCCTATCATCATGTAAGCAGGCAAGTGGAAAAAGATGAGTGTTGGTCACATCGCTGACATAACAATACTCCTTATCGACCTTGAAATGATAAGATGCAATATATATCACTATGTACTTTGGAAGCGACCAAATCACCTAAGGAAAATAATTGTAATTAACGGGGTCATTGATTGTTGATGATAATCCTTAAGCAATTGGCTATCCAAGCCTAACATCAATGGGTTAAATCCTATTGCATAAATGCTTTGGTATAATTTATTCCTGAGGGCTAGCTTGATTAATAAGACACTCCTATGTGAGATCCATAGAAGTCTTGACATCCATTCTCATTGGATCTCTTGGAGTTACCAATCACCTCTATAAGTGGCAAATGATATACTACTATTGGAGTTACCAATAACTCTATATCTGGAAAATGATGTGCTACCCATCCTATTTTTTTGGATAAGAGGAAGTTGGTTCTCCATGAATCCATTTCTTTGGGAAAAAAATATTTTGTCTAATTTCATATTTATTATACTTTTTGTTAATGAAAAAGTAAAGAAGGATAAAGATCATATAGCAAAATCTCACTCCAAAAAAAGGGTTATACGAAATAGAGGGAAAGAGTGGATGGATATCCTAGATAACCTTTAATCATTGAATAAAATCTCTCCATAATAATAAGTACTTCACAAAACCAAGAACATACATCGTGCTCGTAAATAAATTATGCTAAGCTAAAATATAGGTGTAATAGGTGAGTACATGCCAATGAGATGCAAGTAAGTGGATCATATGAGAGAAAATTGTGATCATAGAGTCATTTTTTTACATGAGACATATTAAGACACATGTGACTAAATATACTAGACAAAGTCAAGTTTAACTAATCTCCTAGCGTCTAATATATTAACATCCCCTTGAAATTAACTCTAGTCCATAAAGCAAGATACAAAAGGAGAAGAAGACAATATCACATGTTATCCCCCTTTGATGATAACTTCCTTCACCACTGGCAAGGACCTCAATTGAATAATTTTGGTCTTAGTTGAGGGTTTACTAAAGATGTTGACATCCTAATCTTCAGTTGGGTATTTTTTTAATCAATTACACGATCCTATATCGACTACCTAATGTAGTGCATGTGCAACTCAATGTGTTTGGTGTTGATGCTTAATTGGTTTACGAGTAATATATATTGATGGAAACTTGATTATCGCAAAATAGGGTAGTTATCTCCCCCTATGAAATTCTAAGCCTAGTAAGAA
>LPNX010459740.1:70502-130502 GCA_001517045.1 Pseudotsuga menziesii | reverse complement strand
CCTTAACAAGAGAGACTCAACTGTCGCAGGCACATTCTCAAGTTCTTGTACCTTAATTTCTCCTTATTCTATTTGAGCAACAACAAAATTTCTTTAACTTGAGTGTTTGTTTTTTGGACACTCAAAAGATCTATGTCCAAGCTATCCACACTTTTAATATTTGAATTCTCTTCCTCTACCTCTACCTCTTCCTCCATGAGAGAATTTTCTTCCTCTAGATTCATATTCTTGTTGTCTTTGCTGACTTGAACCATTGGTTCCATATCTTTGTGATTTTGTTTTCCCTTTATTTGATTGTTGCCCTCATCCTCTAGGAAACCCTTTTGCTATGTTATACTTCTTCCTTGCAATATTCTCCTATACTTTCAAGGCAAGTCGATAAGCTTCCTCTACTGTTTTTGGGGTCAACATGTTGATTTCATCTTAAATATCCTATCTTAAACCATTCATTTATCTGGATACCTTCTTTGTAGTGTCTTCCACATAACCCGCTCTTATGTTTACTCTATAAAATTCTTTAGTATATTCCTTTACATACATCAATATTTTCCCAACATTCTACATCAATCTAAACAAAGAAAGTTGATCATCTTGGGACAGGAATTTACCTCTGCGTTTTGCAACCATCTTATCGCAATTTTTAATATTCTACTTGTTCTGCTTCATCCTTTCTGCCTGCACACCATCCCAACATAAAGTTGCATGCCCTTTTATTTTGGTTACAATAAATTTTACCTTTTTTCTCATCATCCATCACCTCATATTAAAAAAAATTCCATGTCATTAATCTAGTCTGTAAGCTCTTCAGGATTTAGACTGTCATTGTAATTTGGTACATTAGGCTTAGGTCTCGAGTTAGATGCCAAAACTTGTCTTATCATTTTCAACTTAGCTGGTTCCTGAACTACAACCATTTCTTCCTAAGGTTATTCATCCTCACTCTCATCATCATGATCCCTTTGTATGTCACCTTCTACGACACCTAACCTTGCCTCTAAATGCCGCATCAATCTCATTACCTCAATGTTTGTTATAGGCCTTCTACCTCGACCTCTTCCCCCAATCCTATGAGCCATGACTTACACAAATGATCACTTTGAGATTTGAATTGATGATGTTGTTCCTCTGATAAAGGTATAAGTGAAAGGTAAATCCTTTGCCACATGCAATAACTTTCAACTCAACTATGCATTTATTAGCTTTTCTCGTCGAGCGCTCAACCTATACATAATAAACCTTCTATGTTACCACAAATGGTGCAGGAGCACAACTAATGGCACAGGGGTGTTGCTAGTGGTGTAGGAACATTGAGTGTTTAAACCCATGTTTATCAAAAATTTTCCATCCATGTTGGTTAAATTCAATCATCCATAAGAGCACACCACTCATCATTGTTAATTGGGTTCTCATCTATGGTGTGAATGAATTTGATTTTTCAACACAGCTTTGATCTTTCCACAATAAATCGTGACCACTCCTTATTCAATTTAACAATGCAAGTTTGATCTAGTAATGGCCTTTCCTTGATTGACTTGACTGTAGGAGTGGCTTGGGAATCTAGTATAGTGTGCCAAGGCTTTGTTTATGTGAATCGGTCAAGTTGCATTAATATCCGATGAAGGAATTGAGCCTCCATATTGACATTCGTCTCCTCTACAACGTAGATATTTACTTTAGCATAGAGATCAACAATGCAAAATAATTGAAACACAGAGATTCATAAAAAGGTATGGCTATATGACTTTCAATTCACACCTCTCTCTCTCTCTCTCTCTCTCTCTCTCTCTCTCTCGACGCTATCTTTCATGATAATAAACACTTCAATAATTTTGTAAATTCTTTCTTTATTAGAAATTGATAAACAATGGGTTTAACATGGTTTACAAGAGATCAATTAGTCATTATCACTAACAATTGGACTAATTTTCTAACAAGATCCGGTGCAAGAATGTTGACACACACACATAGAGTATTATCACACAATGAATTTGTCATGTCTGTATAGGGCATATACATAGAAGAAATGATCACAACCTATAAATGGTCATCTAGAACATAAATGAGTAACTTTCAAAGCCATCAAGGATGCATACTTTATTTTTCTCATTCCAACAACAATCACAATTTGATTTTTCGATAATCATATTTATTCAAAAGTATTCAAACTATCGTATCCATACAAATAGGATCTTCCTATCCTAAAATAGAAATTCTTAGTAGACTTAAACTCAAACACTAAGCTAACTCTTAGAGATTCGAGAGTATACTTGGCATAGCTTCCATTATTACATTCATAGTTAGCACTATTCTTTAGGAATTGACTCATGTTATAGACAAAATCAACCAACTAGACTAAACTATACTTCTTGAATATAGTAGAACAAAATTTCAAATGATGCCCCTGCATCAAAATGATCAAATGTAAGGTATTTCCCTACCTCAGGGGTCATGATATTAATAAATTAAGGACTTTTTCTATCTTATTTTTGGATATCTTGTGTACCTTCGCATATTCAGATTAAAGGTACATAAAATTCAGTATCAAACCATTTTCCAAGGCCCAAAAGAGAGAATAATATTTTCCTTATATTTTGTAGTTTTTCTAAGGGAAAAAGAGGGCCACAATACCTAGAAGAATTTCCATAAAAAAATTGTAGGTCTATATTGTCCTCACAAAAATACACATTCACAAAAAATAAATCATTTGAATTAAAGTCCATACAAAGGAGATATTGCAATTTTAAATTTGTTTTTGTAGGGTTTTTTTTTGAAGACGCAGGTCTTTTAAAGGACATAAATTTTGACACAACATTCAAATTGAAACTAGATTAGTCCCATTTGATAGAGAAATTTTAGGGCTTCGATCAAACATTTTATATGATATGTTTTCATAAAATTGAGTGTTCTATAACTAGTATAAAATTTTGTCCTCAAACCCTAACGAAATTGAAGAACCACAATGTGGTGGAACATGCAAGGGGAGAAATGAATGTTGGCGATAAAAAAATGTCAAGATATGTAGGCAATTTGTGAAGATATGAAGAAGGGATCCCGTCAATTCAAGAAAATTTGTATCCTTCATGAAATGCATCCCACCATATAGAGAGAGTATAATAGTGGAAAAGCTGCTTGATATGATGTAGAGGTTGAATATGGCGATTGGTAGATGGTGCTTGTACTAGAATTTGTATTACACTACAAGGGTACAAGGTCCATGTATCTCAAGTTGAAGGGATTTAAGTTTAAATATTGAATGTGTTAGCACTAGAATTGAGCCAAAGGTTGCAGAAGGCCCACTCCTAGGTAACAGTAGAACCACTTTCGAAGAGAGAACTAGCCTTCTGCTCTTCCGAGAGGGATCTCTCACTAAATATTAACAATGCCAGATATGTACACGTGAAACTATAAATTGTTTGTAAAATTGGTTGAAACGAGACATAGAACCATTGGGCGATGGATTCAAGATGTGTAACAGAAATAAACAGAACTTATGCAGGCGATTTCAACACAGAGGCAAGATAGCCATTCAATCACAGTCAAATCATAATTGTCTGGTAGGAAAGAGGAACATGAATAGACCATCAACACATAACATTGGAAAATGAATTCTGTATTAACTTTAGAAGAAAGATTTGGTGAATATCTGAAACAACAGACGGAGCATAGCATGTATGAATTCCAAACTGTTATACACTTATTTCAGACATGAAAGAAAAGATAATGGAAGAGATAAACTGGAAAAACATTCACATGAGAAAGGAAGCAGCAAACTGTAATGCAAACAACACATGAATCCCTATGTAAAAAGCCGACCTCGGCTCTGTAACTTTATTAAAATACTCTTGAAAGCATACATTACAAAATTACATCGGTTCCAACCCTTTCTCCTTCTTCAGGAGGTATATTTATAACATTTTGGACTTTCTAGAGCGACATCCGGGAATCAAAATTTGTTACAACTGAAAAACAACTTCGAACGAACTCGTAGGTGACACATTGGCCACGATTTACCTAAGGAACTGGAAAATGAAATATGGATTGCAAGAGAAAATATGCACGAAAGTCTTCTATGTTTCCATCTGGCGGGTGACAGTTGTACAGAGTTCTGGGAGAGGTGACTATCGGAAAGTTTCCCACGTACTATCATTGCCACTTGTATGGATGTGTTTTGAATTTGGCCGACTAGTAATGTTGAATGGCTCTCCATAAGTTAGTACTAGGTAGAGTCGCCATGGCCATGTTGAATGCTTGCACTTTGAGCTCCATCGTTTCCGGGTATGAGGTTTCAAGGACTTCGGCATAGGTGGCTTTGAAGTCAAACAATAATTCCAATTCACTGGCCAACTATCAAAATTGATCTTTCCTAACAATGATTGTTGCATGTCTCCAAACTTGTTGTTGTTTGATCGGCACTGAACCAGACATTCCTGATATTCTTTTTGGGACAATAGAGGACCCTTCTCTTCCTAGAAGAAAGGGATCCCTCTATCTACCAGCGGCTTAAATAACCTGATAACCTCCTTGACTTTGTGTTTGATAACATCTATCTTGGATCGTACAGTCTCCAGCATTCTGTGTTTAGCAATTACCTTTCTAGCTCCAGAGACAACAACAACCTTATTTTGGATACCATACCGATCGACGAAATTGTTTGACAAGGAGCTTAGGAAAGCAACGACATTTTCCATTGTTGCCACAGGTATTTTCTGCATTTCCCCTAATACTATCAGGACCTTTTTCTTGGCCTCTGCCATGGTGTTTTCCTGGTCTTCAATGAAATCTAGATAAGGTCGGAACTTTTCAGCCTCTATAATGATATGATCCCAGATTAAATGTCTAGCGCCTTGCAAGGCAAGTTTACCGACCACCTGTTGGCTTAACTTAGCATTTTGTTGGATCAGTCCTTGAAATTTCTCTTCCATTTTCTCCTTTCCTTGTTTCTCCTTGCCTTTTGCCTTTTCTAGTTCCCCAATCTGTTGTTTTAATTTAACAAGCTCTATATCTTTCAAGCCTATCTGGGACATTGATCTAGATAGAGAACCAGTGTCTATCTCTCCATCTACACCTATGGGATGAATTGCACTTTCATCACTCCCACCTTGAAGCTCCCTTTCCTTTGTGGCTAATCTGGCTTTTAATTCCACTTCATTTTTCTTCAAAAGCTGGATGTCTACTTCCCACTGCCTTTCCTTTTATTCGTGCTTTAGCAGCTTGCCTTTGCAGTCGGTAAGCTCAACATTCAATGTTTCTTTCTCTCTTTCGAATTCAGCTAATTCTTCTGTCTGGGCAAGTTGGGTAGTAGGGATTTTCAATTTCTTTTTTAGTGTCTGGATCTCCTTTTGTTTATCATAGAGAAACTTTCGGGCCAAGACTCCTTTATGTGTTGGTCCCTCTATTTGTATTGCTTCATTTTTCAAATTGTTGATTTGGGCCTTGAGTGCTTTGTTCTCTACTCTTACCTTCCTCAAAAGATTTAGAGTCTTTCTTTTACTGTCCTCTAGATTGGACATCTGTATGGTGGCCTTAAGCAGTCTAGCATTCAAGATGTCCCCGGTTTCTTTGTTGAGATGTATTATGTCAATAGTAGGAACCTTTGAGAGGCTCACACTAACCTCTAACACCTTATCTCCCATCACCAAGGCTAAGCTAATGGTGTCAGTGGCATGATCCCTTACTGTCTTCAACGCCACGTTTGGGTAAGGCAACTGCATTGCTTCATTGTGAAGCTTTGCTGTCTCTTTGAAAGTTTTATTAGCCCTTTCTCGATAAGAGCCTAGCCATTCTTCTTTAGATGCATGCCTGTTTGGAGTCTGCCCGTCAAATACATATTCTTGGATTTGTAGTTTGGTTGCCTCGGGCTCTTTTATCTCATGTTTTTTCTCCATACTCTTTTTCTTCATGTGTCCCTTTGTGTTGCCCTTTTTAACCTGCACTAACTATTGCCCTCGTTCTATCTTCTGCCTTTTGGGCATGCTGGTTGTGTCTACTTCTTCAGTATCCATAGGCTTCGGACCCCCTCTTTTCACCGAACTCACTGATTAGCTGACCAATGATGAGACATCCCCGGCTATTGCAACTATTTGAGCCAATTCTCTTTGGGAAGAAGCTATTCCTGGAAGGTATGAACCAGTGTCTTATTTTATGCTGGTATCCATCGGGGCAGGATTAGGGAAATCATCCCAATTTGCTGCTTCCCTGAGTTCGACTATCTCAGTGTGTTCAAAAGGCCTGCACTTGTGAGCCTTCCTTCTTTTGGAAATTATTTGATGTGGGTCGTAGTTTACTGCTTGTCCCAAAGAAAAACCCATGCCCCTGAGAAAGTTGGTAACCAGTGGCAAAGTAGCTCTGCTCCTGACTGTGTATGGTCCCACTTCCCAAGGGAAAACCAAATTTGAGCTCTTTTTATAGCTCAAGAAGTGCTCTTCCTCAACAATGAGTCTTTTCCAGATCAATTCTAGGGAGAAAACCTTGGCGGTTAGAAAGGATGGCAGAATGTAGGGTTGATGCACAAAGCCGTACAATCTTATGGTCGTTCCGAATTCTGTCAGGAACCAGTTCCCTATCCTCTCGCTATTTGATAGTTGTAGCATTTGTCTCATCTCAGGAAACACCCTAGGTAACCTTTCCTGAAAGAAAAGGTCGTATATTTCGGCCATTAATTGGTTCATGAACTTACAATAGTTCGTGGCCATATCAGCAGTGATTTCCAATTCAGGCACTTATAGGTCTTCTTCGTTATAAGCTATAAGCATTCTCAGTAAAAAGGACTGGAATCTGAACACTTTAGTGCCATGGAAATTCGCCAACTGAGAACGGATGTTCTCAGCTAGGAATTCATCAAACTTATGGTAGCAAGACTGATAAGATTACCCGAGAAATTCAGGTTCGGCCGGACAAGTACTCAAGACGAACAATAGACTCAACAATGACTCAGGCACATAGGCATCGATATCTATACCTAGAAACTGACTGGCTAGGGATATACACCACTGAGTTTGTTCATTGAATTGGCTAAGGTCAATAGGGTATGACAGGTCGATGGGTTCGCCATTGGGTTTAGAACAGGCCTTCAGGAAGGTTTCTTTACTTTTGTTTGTAGACTCTCTAAAACAACGTATAATATTTTCTTCCTGGTAGTTTTGGGATATATGGAAAAATTTGTTTGGGATATGCAAGGTTTTACGGATGACGGAAGCCTGTACTGAACAAAGGATTTTAGACTTTTGATTTATTCATAATGACACCTTCGGCAACAAAGAAATTGTCTACACAACATTCGAAAAACTCAGGGAAATGGGGGGTTTGGCCAATAGAGAAGAAATGGAAGAAGGATTTAAAAACACTGTAGGTATCTCTACCTTGGTCCTTAAGGATTTCTAATTTACCTCTGGCGGTTTCAATGGATTCTCCCACCAGGATGGTATCGAAAATCTCGACATTCTCATCTACCAAACTTTCTTCTACCCTCCGACATGTGACCTCAGGATCTACATCATCTCTCACCTCTACCATTTCTACTACTCCTATCACATCCATTTTCAAATAGCACTAAGGGGGTATCAGGGGCCTACCTTGTTTTGTAGCAAAGTCTCCTGGTTGGTCCGTGCTGGCGCTCTGTATGGGGTTGGATATTCGACGGCTTCGAGGTTTTGGAAAAGACAAACCTTTCCAACTTCACGTGGACCCCTTTATAGCTTTTCACACAACATAACCTTCGCACCCTTCCCAGGCGGTTCGCACCGTGGATATTACTCCTTGCGATCTGAACCGTTGGTATGTGAGGTTCTTTATGATACATCTTTCCTTACCTCACGCATGTGTAGCTCAACCGTCGATCAGGATCGATTTTCTTCACAACCGTTGATCTGAGTGGACCCTACCACTCTTCGCGATGTGAGGTTATGGTCCCCTCCATGCTAGTTTAAATTGCGAAATGAACTACGACTGCTGATCTCCCTCCGATCTTGTAGTGACCGTCGATCTGAGCAACCCATACCACTTTTCGCAATCCAAACTCGCTGCTGTGTCCTTGCTAATCTGGGATGCAAAATCAATTACAACCATGGATCTTCTTGGGTCCCAATCTCGGCTTATATATGCCTCCACCCTTTAACCCATTTTGCAATTTGGAAAAGTGGCTTTGGCCGGGCATGTTCGTCGTGCGAAATGTTTTGACGCCATTGATCTGCCATTCGATCAATCTCAGCCTTCGATTATGATTCCCGTTTAATGATTTTAGCGCATTCTACGTTCTCTTCTTCACCTTACATCCCCGATCCATGGACTGTCTTGCCGCTTTCGATATTCATCACTCCAGAGTGGGGCTGCCAATTTACGCTGTCCTTTCCTCCATTTCCACCATGGCTTATTCCAGTGGCTAAATGCTATCTCGTATATGCCATCAGCCCCTCCTGCAAACATTAGGTTGCCTTCCCAACACCTCTTGACAAGGCCAAAATTCCCATGTACCTCTTATAACCAAAAAACTTAATAGAGTGTTAACAGAATGCATTTTTTTTAAGGTTTGGAACAAGATGGATGGGTTAAGAACTCACAAAATAATGACAAGTATACTACAACAAACCTTGATAACTTAAAGAGCCTGTTTTTAAAGACCGAAAAAGATAAATCATACATACAGGCTAAACCAGGTTAACTGCCTGTATTAGGTTTTAGAGTGTTCTAAATAAGACACACACTTCACTCATATATCAAGTTTTAGAGTGTTTTAAATAGAAACACTTTTTGAGTAGAACGATATGTAAATACATAAAAAAATGAGCATATATGATAAAAACTTTATCATATATGAATTCATAAACAACGACAAATTCAACAAACTTGACATGCATTTACAATCTATCAAAACTTAAGTTGGCTCATAATATAATATCCCACCCCCCCCCACCCCCAAGGAAAAAACTTGTATTCATAGAATAAACATGAACTGCTCTATTGAGCTTACACCTTGTTCTGCCTTACAGGCTGCTTCCTTACATTTCAGTTTTTCTTATCAACAAAAAATATTATGACTGCTCTAATGAGCTACATTATAAAGCTGCTTCTTAGATATTTTCACGTCTTCTTGATTGCATGATTTTTCTTTCAGATCATTATGTAAGACATAGTAGTTTCCCCATCACTATGTTCCTCTATTTCGATAACCCCAAGGTGGATTGTTATATATGCATGCAAAATTCATCTTCAAAATAGTCTTTAAATAAAGCTTATAGTAGTTCAACCTATCCTTGATGCAGGCGAATTTTCATTCTCTTGACCCTCTTAGTGACCAATCCCCTCTACTATCTCGATGTTTACATTTATAACCACATAAAGGTCAAGAAATATTTTTTAGATCCAAAATTTTATGATCGATGTATCGAAAAAGGAAAATAAATATTTACATTTAAAAATAATAATCTAGATCAAAACTAAAACTATGACTATTTTCCAGTTGATAGTATTTAGGCAACCTGTTCACTTCGATGAAGTAGAATACTCGAACCGTTTCAAATCTTTGACTACCACTTCATTGTTAATTGTTTGTGTCGCGTGCATGATTGTAGACTGCTAGATGATTGTGCTAGATGCGACGATCCGCCTCAGCCAATATGGTTAAGCCATCCAACACTCGAGAAATTCTTTGTAGATGTGAGTACTCTTTCTCCATATCCTTAATCTTTTCTTGCAGTTCTAATTGATTCAACTTAATTATTTGTTCATTCTTTTCTTGTGTTGATCTTCTTCTTCTCACAGCTTCTTCAACAACTTCAGGTAACTCTGTATAGTTTGAATTTATTTCCTCTGGATATTCTCTTAGTCTTCGATTAACTTGAATAATCTTGTCATTGAAATCATTTAGATGTACTTTTTGTGCTTTACAATGTTGAAGTGCCTTCTTCAGGTTCTCCACCTCTAACCCCTCTTATGCATGTGTTTCTTCTACAGGAACTTCCAAACCATGATTTGTTTCAATCTAAACTTGATCTTTATTTGTAGGAGATGCTTGATCACCAAGAACCTGTTATAAACCTTGCATATCAGTATACTTTGTTTTATGCTCAACAATTGCAGTATTCAAGTTCGCTCCTTCATCAACATTTTGGATAACATTCTTCCCTTTATTTACATTTTTCTTTATTATTATTTCAGGGCCCTTTTTAAGACTTTCTTCAATATTCTCCAAGGATTCTTTCAACATTTCTTCTATTCTTTTAGACTTAGTGTCTTGCTCACTTAAATATTCTTCAACTTCAATAATAATTTCATTCTTCAAACTAGGATTTAATACCTTTTTCATATTCATCTAAAACTTGTTTAAAGCGCTAGTCTTTGATTGCCATTTGTCAGCTTCAAGTTTTTTAACACGAGTGTAAGTCTTTTTTGGCTTATAAGGAGATGGATCTTACATACTTGCTATGATGTTTTTTCCATTAACCTTTCTTCTAAATCATCTAGCGTCCTGGGAGTTGTTATAGCCCTATCTTCATCTTCAACAACCTGCTTATTTTAAGCATTCTCTGCAACTTGCTCTGTAGCAGGCTTCTAGTTTGGATGTGATTCTTCAAAGTCCTACTTTGCTTCCACCTCTGCTTTCCTTTTATAACCTTTGCATTGGTGGGAGTTCCCTGCCTATCTTGCCTCTGATTTCTTAAAATAGAAACCACTCTCTTTTGTGTTGAAGGTGCTTTTTCCTCTCTACCCTTCTCAACATTTTGATTCTCTAGGGTCTCTGATTTCTCAACTTCAAACCTTGACCAAAAGAGTAAATGTAACCAGGTCCAATTCTTCTTCCTCAATTCGTTAAGCATCAGTAATTTAATGAACCAATGATGAAAAATAATACGATAAGTATGGTCTGGATGATTTTGTACTCTAGTTTCCATTTTAGACAAACTCTTCAACAAATAAATGGTAAATTTAGCTTTGACACACTTGAAACATGCAAAAGGAACCTGAGATGGTACCTGTAAACCATAGAAAATATGCCCTCACAAGTTATATATCATTGTATGATACTCAATTCTTCCCTCCATTCTTTTTTCAGTAGATTTTGTTGAATTCCTTTGCTCCAATCCAAACTTTCATGCCCTGGTAAGAGAAATATGTTTAAATCGACTTCAAAACAAAATTTCTTAAACCATTGATCACCTTCAGTAGGTAACCCAATTGCTTCTGCAATAAAGGTTCCTGTTAATTCAAAACTCGAGCATTCAAAATTAACTTGCGTTCTTGAGAACTTGTGTTCAAATTGTTGCGTAACCTCCACATTATAACCCCTAATATTTTCAAAGAAATCAAACAACCCCACATCTATTAACATCTTCACGTAGTGAGTAGGTTCCTCAACCCACTTAGTGTTAATTGGATCGAACCTATGGAACTTGCCACCTGTATTATTATTTTCATGGATTGATGACTGAAACAACACTTGGTAATCTCCAACTATAAATTAACACAAACTTCAACATAAAGGTCAACTCCAAATGGCATAAGAGTTGCATGTAATTCAAATTGAAATCATTCAAATTTGAAATTAATCGTGGGAAACACCAGTTAATTATTTTAGTGGTGTCACATCAATTTAGATAGTGGGAAAGTTCACTGAATGTTTCATAATGGAGAATCTCGCTCCCAACACCATAACACTTCATGATTACTTAGTATCCCCCTGTTGGGCGCTGGAAATGCCCCTTTTTGCTCACTCCTTTCATAATACTCTTTCCCTTTTTCCCTTATTAATATGGCCAATTTGATATCTTTCTTACAAGAAGAGCATGTTTCCAAACATGTATAATTCACTATTTCTTTGTTTTATCAATGCCTAAGATTTTGCGTATGATTATGATTTTGTTGCCTGATAAAGCTAACTCGTGATTAAATTTTGAAATAAACCTAGACTGTAGGAAATTTAGACGTATCAGCTTGTCGATACATGAAGATAAATCATTCTATGGTTAGTCATTACATCTTCAGGGCTCCTGTTCAGATCTTTTTTTGAAACAACTCGAGTCATCTTCCACGCGGTCAGCTGAGATTTCTTTGGTATTGGTTCAATTCAAATAATTGAAGATGTTAATGCTTTTTGAAACAAATTCCACCTGAATGTAATTATGAACAAAATTGTTTTTGTTTATCAAAATGATGATTCAACATCTTGAAGATCTTCGATCTTCAAGGCTATCCGAATTAAGAGGACCTTATTGTCCTGCTCAATATTTAGAGGAAGACGGAATGGTTCACAAGGTTAGGCTTATTTTGGAAGGAAAGTTTGTAATAGTGGGTGTGGAGAATTCTGTAATTGGAATTCATGTTTATTAAAAGTGGCGGTATTTTCTTAATTTAATGTGTACTAATTTTCATTAGCATTTAGTGGCATCACTTTTAGAAGGCAAGGGCCCACCTTCTCTCAGAGATGCCGAGTTAAATTAGATGCTTGTTTTTTTTTAATCTAATTTTGTGTGGAAACACAATTAGACTTTCTATTGGTGTGTTGAAACAGTGTAAGAATTAAGCATAGGATTTCTGAGTATAATTTTCTTGGTGTACTAACAATTGATTGATTAATTCATAGTTTTTCTTTTGGAAGTGCATGATTGATTACTGCTATTGTAGCTGTGCTCTGTTACTGCATTTCCTTATTAACTTTCAGAATTGTTGACCCGGTAGATGGCATGTGAACAGGAAAATACTTTCCCTCACGATTAAACATTGCAATCATAAAGTATATATTCCTTATGGTGATAATTATGGATTTAAATTCTTGTAAAAGCAATTTAACTCTTTTATTCTTGAAGCAGTCGCTTCGAGAATCAATTTAGTAGAAGGATTGAGAACTCCTTTAATATTTTGGTATCCGAATTAGAAATTGAAGTTGGATTGAGTAATGAACTAGATCATAGACTACATGAATAAGAGGGTTGGGTATTTTAGTTGATTGATCAGTTACTGAATGTTTATGCATAGATTTTACGTGATTACCTTTGATATAAACATACTTCCCTGGGTTGATAATAAATACTGAGCACTTTGTTTATTAGTTAATTAGTAAGCAATTATAGTGACCAACATTTTGGCATCGTTGTCGCGGAAGGTAATTGGTAGACATAGATGGTAGTTGATTTATCTGTATTTTCTTTCTTTAGTTATCTTGATTTTTGAGGTTGTAGGGACAATAAGTCATAGTGAAGAGTTATGTGTTCTTCAATAGACCAAAAAGGTTCCTGTCGCCAAAACAAGGTATGTTTATTTAATCTTGCGTGAATACAAAAAGAAAAGGATATGAAATCCCACAAAGCATTAATTTTGCAGGTGGAAGAGGTCATGGTAATAATCCAAGATTAGGCAAGGCAAAATTTATTGACGAGCTAATCGCTCGGGCTGATTCCTATACTGGAGCTCAATTTCAAAGATCATTTATCAGAACAGTAAACTATATTCTCTTTAGGCTTGGTTCATCAGTATCAATCGTGGAGAAGGTGGCATAAGTTTTAACCTCGACTTCTGAAAAGTGGCCTCCAGAAGATAAAGAAAGTGTTGTGGGTATAAGGATTCTAGAGGAATTGTATAGGATCAACGAGCATGAAGTAAGTAAGGAAGAGTGGCTGGATTATCGATGTAGATTGGAGGAAGAGAGAAGAAGAGAAGAGCAGAAGGACAAGGAAAGCATGAATAAAAAAGAGAATAGAGAACATCAGAGGCACCCTAATGATCATGAAGAGGGGGTAGGGGAAAACAGTAATGATCAACATGGATAAAATGTTGCTACACTTGAATTCACCATTCGACAGACAGATGGGGTGGCTCCTATGAAGAATATTACACCCTTAGTTTTGCGTAATTTTCATGGTAATTCTATCGAAGACTAGATGAGTTTCTCTTCGAGTTCGACATTCTCTACTGAAGTTATGACTATACCACCAGTGAATAGAAGTTGAAGCTATTTCCTGCCACCTTAAAAGGGAATGCCTTATGCTGGTTTATGAGCCTGGGTGGTGAGACCATTACAACCTGGGACCAAATGAAACATTTATTTCTTGCTAAATACCAGGATTATTGTAGGACTAAGGACAAGAGGGAATAACTGTTCAAAATGGTTCAAAAAGAGGACAAGAGTCCAATTTTTTTTATGGAAAGAAACCTATACAATTTGGAAAGATGTGGTCATGTTGATATTGGAAGGGATGTTATCAAAATCATCTTATTGCGAGGAATTAGAGAAGATTGTATGGATATGCTCAATTTGCTAGGAAAGGGGGATCTCTCAAGGGAATCCTTTGACCATATTGTGGATCTGTGTCGAAGATATTCTAGGGGGTCTTCTGGAACAAGCATAAGAGATCGAGATGTCTTTATAAGAGCACAAAAAATAGCCAGTGGTGGAGCCATGCGAGCGAAAACAAGTAATCTTCTTGAAAATTTTAAAACTAATATGGTGAGTTCTATTTCTTCAGAATTGGATGTCTTAAAAGCAAAGCAGAGGCAGGTTGTGGAAGATCTGGCATTGGATATATTTTGTGAGAAATGCAGACATAAGAATCCATTAAGAGAATGTACCATGAGAAGGTTGAGGTGCGTGGTCTCTCTGATTTGGATCACAATACCAAGGTTTTCCCTTCATTACCAAAAGTTAAGGTAGTTCTTCAGGAATCAACTTTGAACGTAGAACAAGCTTGCTTCATTTCATAGAAGAAGCCATGGAAACCACAGGCTCTAGGTATGAATCCATATCCTAACACCCCTTTTAACTCTTGGGATAATATGAAAAATCAATTCTCCCCTCAATATCCTCCCAATAATCAGTGGCACCCATCCACTCAACATACAATGCAATATCCTACACCATGGATGTTATGGTCACCACAACCAAATCAACCAACTCATTGGTCCTTAAGTTGGAGAAATCCTTATCTAGGGAATCAGCTCCCTCACCCACAGTTTCAGTAGCCACAACTGCAACTCCCTACTAACCCTACACCAATTAACGTGTCGTTATGACCTCAGCTGCCTGCTCAACCTAATCCTAACCCCAACAGTAAGGCAATGCAACAAATTGAACCATTAAACATGCCGAATTATTCTATCACTTCTATCCCATGTAATGAATTACGTTTACACTCTGGGAGAGTGGTGGAACCTATTGTCATTGAGGATGTTCTATCCCCTAAGGTTGAAGAAAGAATGAATGAACAGGTGGAAAGCACAATCGGTACAACAATATACTTTCGCGAGGATGCTAAAACAAATGTTGAAACACCAGCTGAGACACACATTAGGAATCCTTGTGTACAAATCGTGACAAATCCACCATACCCTGAGCGATTGGCCTTACAGAAGGCATAAGAGCAGTCATATTTTAACCTTTTAGGGGAATCGAAAAATCTTCATGTTAAAATCCCACTATTATAAGCCCCTCATGATGTGCCCATATATGCTAAAACTGTTAGGGACCTATGTGTGAAGAAACCTGGAAGGAAGCCCAAGGATCCTTGGCTAAATATGATGATCCAGGCAATCCAACTGTTACCGTATATATAGGGTCCATGAAGATCCCCAACGTTTTAGTTGATTTGGGTGCAACAATAAATGTGATGACTATTGAGATTGTAAAAAAAATGGGACTTACTCATATTAGACCAACCCCCACGGTATTAGAATTGGTCGATATATCCACTATTAGACTGAAGAGGATTTTGGATGACTTGGTAGTCTCTATTGACTCATGGAAATATCATGCGGAATTTCTTGTTCTGCAACCCAAATATCAGTTGGGGGAACATCCACTCATTCTTGGAAGACCATGGTTGGACACTGTAGATGCATACATTACCTGTAGATCATGATCTATGACCATATCTGATGGAACTGAAACAAAAATCTGACCCTTTATCCCCCAACCAAGCCAAGTTTAGATGCTGAAACTCCATTATGGGTAGATTTGGAGGAGGAAGAAAGCACTGATCCTATTCCGAATATAGAGAGGGCCTTGGCTTTTAACAATGAAACCGAAGATGACACTATTAGCAGTTTCTGTAGTGAGCCAATGGCAGCTACCCAACATGTATATCAGATTTTGGATAGTACCACAAGTAAATTAGAGCAAGAAGAACTTACCAAGGAAGAATGAGTTAAAAGTGTTGAAAATATTCTTATACTTGAGAATTTGAAGAGTGTCCCAATAGAGATTGAGCCTGAAAGAACCTTGAATGTTATTCCCAATATAGAACCTGATGAGCAGGAGAGGTTCATTACACCGATGAAACAATTTAAGGGGGCCTTTGCATGGGAATACACAGACATGAGGGGTATTCTCTCTGAGTTGTGTACTCACCACATCTACATTAAGAATGATTGCTGGCCCATATGTCAACCCCAAAGCAGAATGAATCCAAATATGAGAGACATTATGAAAGAGGAAATTTAGAATCTTCTAAAGGCATGATTTTTTTACCTCATTTCAGATAGTGAATGGGTTTCTCCTTTAGTAATTGTCCGTAAGAAAAATGGTAAATGGCGGATCTGTGTTGATTACCAAGAGCTGAATAAAGCTACACAGAAATACCATTTCCATTTAACATTTATGGATCAAGTTTTGGATACCTTCTCTAGAAAAAAATTCTTTTCTTTCTTAGATGGATTTAGTGGGTATAATCAAATTTAGATTGCCCCTGAAGATCAAGACAAGACCACTTTCACATGTCCTTGGGGGGCTTTTGCATATAGGGTGCTCCCTTTTGGGTTATGCACACACTGACTACATTTCAAAGAGATGTGATTGGAATCTTTTTTGAAATGGTTAATGACTATATGGAAATTTTCATGGATGATTTTATCCGTTACGGTGGCAGTTTTGATGAAGCCTTGGAAAACCTGGAAAAAGTGTTAGAACATTGTGAACAGACTCACTTGTCTCTCAACACTGAAAGATGTCATATGATGATGAGTGAGGGTATAGTTCTTGGGTATTTTGTATCTGTTGCAGGAATACAAGTAGATATTTCCAAAATAAAGGTAATTCTGAACATCCCCATTCTTGGAACACAAAAAGAGGTCCATAGTTTTATTGGACATGTTGGTTACTATAGGCATTTTATTGAATTTTTTCTAAGATATCATCTCCTTTATTTACCTTACTAATGAAGGATGTTGAACTTACTTGGATAGATGCATGCTAGAAAACATTTGCAGAATTGAAAAAAAGGTTTTCCACATCACCTATTATATGTGGACCTATTTGGCCTTGCCATTCCACATATTTTATGATGCTTCAGATACTGCTATTGGGGCTGTGCTGGGACAACAAGAAGACCATAATCCATATGTTATTTACTATATCACTAAGAATATGACTCATGTTGAACTCAACTACAATGTAACCAAGAAAGAGTTCCTTGCTATCATTTACTCCATCAAATAATTCAGACACTATATCACCGAGCACCCTACTTTTGTGCATATAGATCACTCAACCATTAGATATTTAATGAATAAACCTGTTACTAATGCTCAAGTGACTAGGTGGTTACTTCTATTACAAGAATTTGACATTACTATTTTTGGTAAACTAGGAAAAGAGAATGTTATTGCTGATTTTCTTTCTAAACTAAGTAATAATGATGATAATTCTCCAGTTGAGGATTCTTTTCTTGATGAACATCTGTTTCCAGTGTCAGTTCACTTACCTTGGTATGCAAATATTTCTAATTATCTTGTTGTAGGGAATATCCCATCACACCTATCAAAAATGGAAAGAACAAGGATTATACAACCAAGTGCTAGGTACTGGTGGATAGAAGGATATCTCTTTTACACAAGGTTAGACATGAAAATTATAAGATGTGTCATGGAAGATGAAATCCATAGTATCATAAAGGCTTGCCACGATGAGAATTGCTGGGGGCATTTTGTTGATGAAAGAACCAGACATAAGGTGTTAAGGATGGACTACTTCTAGCCAACCTTGTTTCATGACACAAAGAAGTACATGTAAGCCTGTGACAGTTTCCAAAGGATGGGTCAGCCTAATAGATTGGATGAGATGCCACTTCAACCAAAGTTGGTGGATGAAACTTTTGATAGATAGCATCTAGAATTTGTAGGGCTTATCAATCCTCATTCAAAACAAAAGGTTTACATTATGGTTTGCACAGACTATATGACTAAATGGGTGGAGGCCACAACTCTGGTAAGCTTTACTGATCAAGTTGTTGTGGATTTCCTGTTTGAAGAAATATTCGCTCGCTTTGGGGTGCCCAAGGAGATAGTAATAAATGGGGGGCCATAGTTTGTATCTTGCAAAGTTGAATCCCTCTTACAGAAATATCATATTCAACACAGGATAACTTCACCATATCATCTACATTCCAATGGTTAAGTGGAAAGTACAAATAAAGTTATTAAAGATATTCTCACAAAGACTGTAAAGAGTCATCGTAGGGATTGGGCTGAAAGACTCCTTGAAGCGCTAGGGGTATATCGAACTACATGGAACAATACCACATGTTTCTCTCGTTATGACTTGGTATATGGAATTTTTTTTGTCTTCCTCATTGAATTCAAGATTAAAACTTTGAGGACCGGTTTAGAAGCAAACATGGAATTAACAAAAGCCCAAAAGTAACGTTTGAATCAATTGAATGAGCTAAATGAGAAACATGCAACTGATGTACATCATGTCTCATTGATTCAACAAAAATGCTCTAAGTGGCATGCTAGGTTTATCAAGGAAAATATGTTCAATGAAGGAGATTGGGCCTTATTATACAATTCACGGTTCAAGTGGGACTTTAAGGGGAAGTTGCTCACCAAATGGTTGGGACCATATAGAGTGGACATGATATTTGATAATGAAACTGTTTGATTGACCGCAATTGATAAACAACGAACACCGTTATTTTCCAATGGTCATCGGTTGTGACTTTACCATAAGCCACTCTTAAGAGATGCATTTGCTTCTCATGTTGCTTCTGATACGAATTGTCAACTAGTACAAGAACATGGGTCTCCCGCTGTTTTCTTACACTCCTTAACCTTTTGTGTATCTTCCACAATCAAATTGTATATAAATAAACATGTTGTTTTCATTTTTCTTTTACTTTACTGGTTTAATAGATTGTTTAGTAATTTTTCAGTGGATCGAATTGATGGGTTTTGTTCAAGCAAGTGTGTGGAGAGATAGGCATGAATGACCCACAAATAAGGAAAGCAGTCGTAATGGGCTGATCAATTACATAAATTATAGGTGGTCTTCTACAAATTGTTTGAAATGACTAGAGAGGGGAATTGTTGTGCTCTGTCAAGGCTATTAAGTTTCATTCGGGCATTGCTGAAATTCTATTTTCAGCTGAAACTCTACTAATATTTTCACTTTTTGTCGAAACTTCGCAAGTTTTTTCGCCGATATTCTGCCAAATTTTTGTCAAAATTCCGCCAATCTTACCACTTTTTGTCGAAACTCCACCAACTTTTTCGGTGAAACTCCACCAGGTTTTCCATCAAAATTTTGCCAATTTTTTCCCAAAACTCCGCCAATCTTATCACTTTTTGCCGAAACTCCACCAGCATTTCCGCTCTCCCACCACCATCTTCCCTATTTTTCAATTTGTATTATTCAAGGAAATTATCGAATTTCTTTGAAACCGATCAACATATGTGCTGCAAGATGATCCGAGGAAGGTTTCAGCGGGATTAGAGAGTGCTCTTACATTGGTGGTTTTTCACTAGCTCTACTACAGTTCTTTGAAGAAAAATGATGCAGCCAAAAATCTGACAAAGTTCCCACCCATGAATTTAAGTTATTATGATATGGATAGATTCGATCTTTTTACTTGATTAAGGCTTGTCAACTTTATTAAGCCATGTGATCAGGGATGCCTTCATCAATCAACTTGTCAGTAAAAGTGGGCTACTTTGGAGTGTTGATGACTCGTCACGGTAAGTGTAAATGAACGAATTCTAAACCACGGGTGTGACTAGGCATAAATGGACAAAAATAATTATAATTATACAGTGCTGCCTATCCTCATTAGCAACTTTTAACCAATATTTCAAATCAAATGAACATATCACCACTTTTTTTGTACTTATTGACCCCCGCCACCTTATCAAATCCATGCAAAAATTGATAGCATGATCCTATCCCATGATTACATTACCTTTCCAGAAATAGCTAAAGAACTCCCTACTGTTCATTGTTGTTTCTGCATATTGTAATCTCAACATCCGAATTGAGAAAATTTATGTCTGCATTGGTTGAGGATTACCGAAGGAAGTTAATATGGGTTGTTTTATTGTTCGACACGAGCCCACAACAATGGATGCCTTACGTCAGAACAAAGAAGTATTTGGAATATTTGAAGAAGCAGGATGGATGACATAATTCAAGCAACTAAATGGGTTCGACGAAGGAATGGCATTACAGTTCACCCGAAATTTGGCAGGAGACCATTTTGAGGTGGGGGGACTAAGAATTGATGTCTCGAAACATGTTTTAGTATAGGTGACATTATAACCAAGGACCGGGAATAGATGGTTCGTTCGGAAGGTACTCAACTTAAAAGCAAAGGAATATTTCCTCGCAGCAGGAGAAACCATTCAAGCAAGGGGACGAGGAACATAATTAGATACTCTGCCTCACCGATGGGACCAGGTTGCGGTGTTCTTGAATAAATATGTGACCTGCGAAGGTAGGTATCAAGTTATCTATTCTTATGATTTTGTGTTGCTATCTCACTTGCGCCATGGCATCTTGATTAACATGCATTATTATTTATTGAAAACCTTGCAAAACATGGCACATTATGTGCGAGGGTCTTGAAACCCCCAAGCTTTTGTTACTAATATTTCTTGATCAAACTGTTAATACTAATAAACCTTGAGTGAAGACATCTATCTTGGGGAATTTTTTTTGTTGTGGCAGCAGTAGGCCATATGGCCAAGGAAGAAAGTGATAATGGAAGTGAGGAGGAAGATGAGTAGAGACTTTCAGGTATAGTTGGGGGGAGGAGAGATAGGGAATCATGAAAAGAAGAAAATAATCAAGAAATATAATTGGGGGAAGCCATGACTTTAGAAGAGTCTCAAAATGTAAATCCCCAGGAGCTTGCAGGAAGCTCGTTTCAACAGGAAGAAATTGATGTAGAAGAAATGAGGGAGGGAGTTGAAAATCAGATAAGAACGTTTCCGGAGACTGAATCCTCTGTTAACCCAGAAGAATATAGTAAGTTGAGAGGACAATAATCACGAAATATGATTCTCCTTCTTGGGTATCAGAGGATGTTGAAATACTTCCAGAGGGTTCCACTCCCCTTGTGCTGCAGAGGAATAAGAGGAAATTGTGTACCGTAAATCAACCATTCATCCTTCTAAGGAGAGTGAGGACCCAAGTCTCTGTTATAACAGAGGAATTTTGAATGACAAAAGTAGATATTGAGGTCCCAATTTTAATACCGTGATCAATCCATGAAACACAAGAACCGGGGGGTAGTTCAACTACAATTCCATGACTTGTATCCATAAGAACTTGCTGTAACTGAAGGAGAAATTCAAGCGGAAAACCTGCTCCTGGAGAATGACCTGCTGAAATAGGAGGTGCAAGTGCTCAAGGGGGGGCTGCAAGTGCTGAAAGAGATATTAAAGAATCATGAAATTCATGGATTGAGCACATTAGTGGAAGTGGCCGGTCAAATGGGAAACTTGCCCTCTGTTTAAGAAAACATGGAACATGATCAGTTATTGTGCCCAAAATGTGGAGACATCTTTCAAAAAGTTGGATATAAAGTCACTCACAGGGAACTGTCAGTCTGGATACTCAGATAGTTGAGACAAGAGGAATCAGTGGTGGATGATGTACAAAATCGGAACATGGGTTTACCCTCTCAACCTCTGATAATCAAGAGCTACAGGGTAAGGAATATGCAAATATCATTACACAAAGGATGTTGACTTCAGACCATGGAATGCAGGAATTAAAGGGAAAATTTACCTCAACAAGTGAGGGTTGCTGAAACACAAGAACCAATAATCCTAGAAACTATTAGGGCTACTGCTCAGGAAAAATTGCCGCAATAGTTGGAAATTACTGAAACACAAGAACCAACAATTCAAAAAGAATAAATTGCTGAAACACAAGAACCGACAATTCAAAAATAGGAGATTGCTAAGGCTTAAGAACTGGCAAGGTCAAAAATCAGTGGCTGAAACACAAAAATCAGTTGCTGAGACACAAAAACTAGTTGTTGAAACACGAGAGTTGATTTCTAAAACTCCAAATTTAACAACTCAAGACCAACCTTTACCCAGGAAAAATGATGATGGAGCAAGGATTCAAGAACCTTTGGAGGTTATCGAGTTGGATGAAGATGAGGAAAAGGCCTAGGAAGAGGCATAAGAAATCTCTCTGTTAAAAGATGAACTAGAAAAGTGGAAGTATTGATATGGCTTGTGCAAGGAAGGAATGATGCCCCTTCCTTTACACAGGAAGACCGTTAAAGAGCTCAAAGATAAATGGGCCAAAGAGCTGACCTTCTAAATATTCTAATAAAAAAAAATTGCAAGGATAACTAAAGGAGTTAAGGAAGCTTAAGGCCATGAAGAAAGAGAAGAATCAAATGTATGATTCAGTTCAAGAATTATTAAGTTGCAGGGCCCCATCACCATCCTATTCATTCTTCCTCTTTGAACAATTAATTTTGTTTAAGTTGAAAGCCATTAAGGAGGGTAGACCCTATTAGTTTATTACATCTTCCTAGTTTTTATATGCTTTTGCTCGGAGTGATTTCTCTGAGCAAAGGTTACTCTGTTAATTGTACTTACACGAACTAGCATGCTTCATGTACCATTCATCTAATCTTGTTCCGTTCATAGGAGATATCCATTTGAGGGAATTTTCATCCTTTGTCACCAATCAGGTGATATGTTGGCATGCCTCTCAGACTATTCGAATAAATGAGGACAATTCTACCCTCTAGATTCGATGGGAACCATAGTATCCAGAGGCTATATTTGTAAGACAGAGGCAATACTTATCCTCTCCCCAGAATATTAATCAAATAACAACACTCCAGCAAGATGTCATCTCTACCTGTGTCAAAATTATATCATAATAGGAACCTTATGCAATAAAATGTAGTAAGTGCAAATGGGAAGCTTCTTCGGAATCCATCAGAATAGTAGACCCATATTGCTTTGAAAATTTTAAGTATGCCTTGTCTCGGGTGCTTGAGTACATTAAGTGCATCCAGGCATGTGGTCTAAGCTTGTTGGGGTTTAGGTTTAGATTTCCACTTATATGGTGGCCTTAGAAGGAATACATGGGTGCATACAAATTAACCAAAATGGCAGAAAGGGCATGTCGGGCAAACTTAGTTGCTTGCAAGGGGTTTGTAAAATTGAGAGACAAACCTGAATATTCCTTCAACCTTAACAACCTCTACAGAAAGAGCTTTGATTCGAATTTAGACTCATATTCACAGTATTCTGTTGCATGAGGACATGCAATTGAACAATTGGGGGGAGATGTTGGGCACTAGAAATGCCCCTTTTTGTGCACTCCTTTCATAATACTCTTTCCCTTTTTCCCTTATTAATATGGCCAATTTGATATCTTTCTTACAAGAAGAAAATGTTTCCATGTAGGTATAATTCACTATTGCTTTGTTTTATTAATGCCTAAGATTTTTCCTATGATTATGATTTCGTTGCCTGATAAAGCTAACTTGTGATGAATTTATGAAAGCAACCGAGACTGCAAGAAATTTGGACGTATCAGCTTGTTGATACACAAAGATAAAGAATTTTATGGTCAATCGTTACATCTTCAATTCTCATGTTCATATATTTGCGGAAACAACTCGAGTTATCTTCCACGTGGGCAGCTGAGATTCTTGTGGTATTGGTTCAATTGAAATCATTGAAGATGTTAATGTTTTTTGAAACATATTCCACCTGAATGTAATTATGAATGAAACTGTTTCTATTTATGAAAATGATGATTCAACAGACTGGATATCTTTGATCTTCATGGTTGTTCGAATTAATAGGACCTGAATTGTCCTGCTCAGTATTTAGAGGAAGACAAGATGCTTCACAATGTTAGGCTTAGTTTGGAAGGAAAATTTGTAACCGTGGGTGTGGAGACTTATGTAATTGGACCTCATCTTTAATAAAAGTGGTGGTATTTTATTAGTTTGTTGTGTATTGATTTTCATTAGCATCTAGCGACATCTCTGTTGGAAGGCAAGGTCCCACCTTCTCTCAGAGCTACCGAGTTAAATTAGTTGCTTGTTTATTTTATCTGATTTTGTGTGGAATCGCAAGTAGACTTTCTATTGGTGTGTCGAAACAATGTGAGAAGTAAGCATAGGATTTATGAGTATAATTTCCTTGGTGTGTTGAAATAGTTGATTGAATAATGCATAGTTTTTCTTCTGCAAGTGCATGATTGATTACTACTTCTATTGCGGTTGTGCTATGTTACCGCGTTTCCTTATTAACTTTCAAAACTATTGACTTGGTAGATGGCATGTGAATTTACAGAACATGAAATTACTTTCCCTCACTATTAAACATTGCAATCATAAAGTAGATATTTCTTATGGTGATAATTCAGGATTTAACTTCTTGCAAAAGCAATTTAACTCTTTTATTCTTGAAGCAATCGTTACCATAACCAATTTAGATTAAGGATTGAGAACTCTTTTAATCTTTTGGTATTTGAATTAGTAATTGAATTTAGATTGAGCAGTGAACTAGAGCATAGACTGCATGATTAGGAAGGTTGGGTATTTTACTTGATTGATTAGTTACTGGATGTTTATGCATAGATTTTGTGTGATTACCTTTGAGATAAACAACCTTCCATGGGTTGGCAGTAAATATTGAGCACTTTGTTTATTAGTTAATTAGTAAGCAATTATAGTGAGCAACACCCGCAAAATTCAAATTGTTGTCACTTGTGACATTGCGACAACGCAAATCCATACAACTCTTTTATAACCCATTGCCGGAATGTTGCAATTTTGAAAACTTTTTGCACTTTGGATAATTTTCTTAATATAAGGTTTAAAATAATCAAATTATAATTATAAAGACTATTAGAAGGAATTAATCCAAAAAAAACCAATGCTAAATTTAGTAATAAAAAGAAATGCATAAGAAGACATTTAAAGAATAAAAGGGTACATGTAATATAGCATATTTTAAAAGGTTTAAAACAAAGTCTGAAGGATTTTAAAAGGGAAAAAAAACAAAAATAGAGGGTTAAGTCTATGGTATAGTTCCAGTAATACCACATGGATACTTATAATTTATGGGAATAAAAATACTTTCACCTTTAATCTATGACTCTACTCCTCCTTATGTAAAAAACATCATGAAAAGAAGTCTAGACAAGATTATGACTACTATTTTTCATTTTGTAGATTCTCTATTGGTATAATCCTTCCCGTCATGTCCCAAATTTGGCATTTGGTCACAATGGCCTAATCACATTTTCCATAGTCATGAGAGTTTGTCAAATTGATGCTAAGGGTCAAATAATTGCCAAGGAGGAAAATTGCTAGTTTCCTAGGTTGGGGGTGGAAGCTTTGGGATTTGGAATAAGGGGGAAAATAAATGATGTTTGAACATTAGAAGGGCATAAATATTTAATAAAGGAGCTAAATAAATAAATACAAGGGAAAATTAAAGTGGCAATTGATCATGAAGACACATGGAGGATGTGGGATCCACACAAGCTAGATTTTCTATGCCACATGACATTCTCCTCTTGTCATTTCAAGTCCATAAGAAGCCCAAGGGTCTTGAAATGAGTTGGAAGGTCAATATACATGGCATGAATCAATTAAGGTCAAATTGGAGTGGAAGAGTAACTCCCATGGAAGAGGAAGAGGCATTTTGGAGCTAGTGAGACACTTGGACAAGATTCCCTAGCTATATGACAACAATGATGAAGATGTTATGAAACCTATGCCACAAATAAGATATGAATGACGAAATCTGACATATCTGACATGTCATGTATAAATATAGCATCCAAGTGGGCACTCATGTGAGTTGGGGAAGCTCAATGGGTTCCTACTCGAATTGGGGGAAGATGGAAAGCTAGGAAAGGGAGGACACATGTAAGATATTGAGCCCACGTCTAATTCGAATTGGATTGATTTTGTGGATGGATTGGTAACCTTAGAAGGATAAGTATGTTTATAAAATACAGGTATCAACCAATAGAGGATCTTTTGATCATTTGAGAAATTTGCATTTGTGAATTGAGAGATCTAGTGGATGACTAGTTTCTTGCCTTAGTCAATTTCGAGGGTGAAAGATTCCCATCCAAGTTGGTGTTTGGAGAGGCCAATCAGGTATTTCATGGAGATTTAATGGAGTTTGTATTTTCAGGTGTAAGCTATAGGGAAGCTTGTGGTTTCTTCTAGTGCATCCCATTCTCTCAACCATTTCCAGTTTTTCTTGCATATTCTTGTTCATGGAGGGATTATGCTTTGGGTGAGCTATTGTGATATTTGGGAGAGATTATCATGGTACATTTATGATTTTAATAAGATTAATATACTCTTTTATTCATCTTCATAAAGTCTCAAGTAGAAATACCCAATGATTGTATGTGAAAGTGATTTTTAATGAGCAAACAATGACCATTTCCCTACTGTATTGATGGATGCCATTGAATGATGATGATTTTGAGATTCTAATGGTACATTTATGATTGTAATAAGTTTAATATGATTTTTTCTTAATTTTCAGAAATTCTCAGGCCTAAATACCAAAGGGATGTATGTAAAAGTGAATATTAATGAGCAAACAATGACCATTTCCCCACTATATTGTTGTATGCCATGGTAATGCTGATTATTTCGAATGGGAGAATGTATCTCTGATATATTTATGATGAATGGACTGTAATTTATGAGTATTACAAGTTTCATGTTCATCACTTAAGCATTTGAATCCATCTTACTCAATTTAATTGCATTTGGAGAATATTTGATGCCATTTCCCCAAGGGTTGAAATAGTGTTTGTGGTTGTTTGGGAGAGGGTCATAACAGCCTGTATAAACTGAATAATTATGCATATGTGACCTTAAACATGTCCCTTAAACATATTCTTCCTCTTTTAAGAAATTTGAGTGGGTTTTGGAGCATTTGAGAAGCCATTTCCAGCATTTACCCAGGGGGAATTGGAACCCCAATTTGCTAGTAAAGACTCCTACTTTGATCAGAATATTAAACAAGTTTGCAAAACAAATTGGAGGGTCATAAATCATCCCTGAAAATAATATTCAATTATTAATATCAGTCATACACCTTCTGAGAATAGTCTGGAGCATTTGGGTCAATTTGGAGACCTAGACATAAAAACTAGTCAAAGGTCAAAATAGGCAAAAAAGTGAAAAATTGGTCATTCTAATAAAAATTTGAAAAAGGGACATTACACTTCCATATCCCCATCTAAATTATTTTAGTTACGTGGTTGGTTTTTTTGATATGGACGAATCTCTATATTTCAATGCACATAACCATGTTAAGGAGCACCATTATTTGACAAGTATCACTAGTAGAAAAAGTGAGATGAATGACTAAGTGACTAAAAAAGTTAGCCACGATAGTGTTTTTAAGTTAAAAATGACTAAATCAGGCAACACAACTAAAAATGACTAATTTAGTCATTGGATAAAAAATACAACTAAATGATAAGTGATACAACTAAAAACGACTAAAACAATGACTAAAATTTAGTCATTGTTTGGACTAATTAACATAATTAACATTCCAAACATAATTAACATTCCCTCCATAGATGATATAACCTAATGGCCCATGAGCATGTTTAACGTAGATCACTAAGGGACTTATACCCACATGTTATACACATAGCTAGCTTATTATAAGCCAGAACTTGCTCAAGCCACTCTAAACTTACTAAATTAAAATTTACTAAAATTGCAATTTTCCATTGTCTAATTTTGTCAAATAACTTACTGAAAAGAGAAGATTGCTACTCAAAATTGGTTATGACTAATTCTATTAAAATAAACCAATTATATGCCCCTCACCCCCAAAAAGACAATATGCACATTTTGTCATATAAGATATTATGATATCATAATATGATATATTTTTAATATATAAATATATTATATTAATAAGGACGTCGGGTGAGGGTTTATTTCTAATGTGTCAAGAGCTTCTTGTCAACATTAGCTCTCATATGACAGCGGAGGAGCTAGGGTTCAGGCTGAAGGTGATGGCCATGGAGTAGCTTGTCAGGGAGGGGTACGGCCGGTCAAGGCCTCTAGCTATGGCTAGGGGTCTGAACTGTGAACGAGCAGTTAGGGTCTGTTGACGCTTGAGGAAGCTTGAAGGGTTTTGTGACTGTTACGGTTTTCTTTGCTGGCAGTAATGGAGGATTTGGACGCTGTTGATTATTCTAGTGACAGGTTAGAGAGCTCTGACATATGGGATGTGCCAGGTGGAGGGCTGATGGAGCAGGGGGTGGATATCCCCAGAATGGGACAGGAGGACCTAGAATTGGCTTGTTTAGTGCCGTTGAGATTGGAAGACGTTACCTCTCCCCCAGACTTCCTCATTTTCTCACCGGTGGAGCAGTTTCCGGTAGAATCACATGCGGATTCCTTCTCCCAATGGCCTATTGATTTGTTGGGAAGCCCGAGCTGGCGGGAGGTTGGTGTCTTCTTTTCCCGAAACTTAGGGTTTTTGACACTAGGCTTTCAGGGAGGGTTTGAGGTAGTGGAGGGTTTTGAACAGGTGGCAGCTGATGGGGTGGCTGGGCAGGTCGCAGGGAAAGGGCTCAAGCAGAGAAACCTCGGAGGAAGAGTGGAGGGTACCGTTGGGTGTAGCGGAGCAACGAGGGTTTGAATCCCCTAGAAGGGTCATTTCTGCAGGCAGTATAGGGGTTTCGGGTGACTCTGGTGGACGACAAGTTGTGGATGGTGGTTCAGCAAAGAGACATCGGAGGAATTGGGTTAAAACGAAGCAGGTTCGGAATTATGCAGTGGGAGAAGATTTAGCCTGGGATGGTGTGCTGCAGATGGCGAAATGCACTCTAGTAGGGAGGGTTATGGGGAGGAATTTTGCTAAGAAGACCGTTCAGGACTGGGCTGCGGTTTCTTGGGGTGATCAGCTAGGTTATGTACTGGTGGTGGAGATGCTGAACAGGGGTTGGTTTGCGATCCATTTGGCAAAGGAGGAGGACCTCAGATGGATTCAGAACAAAAGTTGGCATATCGATCACTCACCTGTCCTTTTGAAACCATGGCACCCTCTGTTTGATGCTAGCAAAGAAAGGGTGGATGTAATTCCTATCTGGGTGAGATTTCCAGCGCTTCCCCTTCATTTCTAGGATTTGTATCATTTCAGGCGAATTGGAGATATTATAGGGACCTTTCTGGAGGCGGATTTATCCTATTTAGAAACTAATGAGAAGAAGGTAGCTCGTATTTTGGTGAATATAAATCTTAGGGAGGGTTTGGCTGAATACATTAATCTGGACTGGGGCCCGGTGATCATCCCTCAATTACTAGATTACGAGAATGTTCCGTTTCGTTGCAGGCGATGTCATGCTTATGGGCACCCGGTTTCGGCCTGTACTTTGCCGGTGCGTACACTCAATGGTAGTAGAAGGAAAGGTGCCCCGACTTCTCGAGAGGGAACTTTTGAGAAGACTGCTGTGACTCATGGTAATGCTCAGACCTCAGCGAATGATTTGGTCAATGATCCGGTTTGTGAAGACCCGATCCCTTGAGGCCTTGTGGTGGACGAAGGGCATTCAGAACAGCCATCTCAGGCCTCAGTCCCAGATAATGTTATTTCTCCTGGGGATCCTACTCGCCCAGGTATTTCCTCTTTACCCTTTTCTTCAAATGTAAATTTGTTCTTGAACAATGTCTCTTTTCTAGGCTTTGATTGGATAGAAGGATTGAGGAAGCTCTCCTTATCGGGTCAGTCTGGTCCCTCTATGCCTCTTCCCGTGCCCTTTATCCCAGCTGAGGCCACCCCGAGTTTGGATGCTCATCCTGCTGCTGCAATTACCGCCTTTGACCTTATCCCTTCGTGGAAGAGCCCTCCATTGCTGTTTTGGAACCAGACCCCGAAATTCTTCCTGAGGAGTCCTGTCCTTCCCCTTCAGAATCTACGGACTCGGCTTACTTTCTAAGATCTTGTCTAAAGCCTTCTTCTGGGTTGGGTAAAGTTTCTTCGCCTGCGTGAAAAGGTCGGGGCAGAAAGACAAACCTATTCAAGGCTCAGTCCAGAGCCAAGGAGGATCTTATGGAAGGAAAACAACAATCAATTGAAAAGGCCCTTAGAGCAAAGAAGGCCAAGAGAAAAGGTCGAATATGAAACTCATGTCTTTCAACTGTCGGGGCCTGTTAAGAAATCAACCTTCATTAGGGTGCTTACTCTTGATCACCCAGATGTGATTTTGCTACAAGAGACTTTAGGAGTAGGAGAGGTGATCCAGGAGAGGCTGGAAAGCCGGATACCTGGTTGGTGTTTTGTTACTTTGGATGCAAGAGGTCGTTCAGGAGGATTGGCGGTGGGATGGAAGAATTGTTGCGTGAAGTTGGTAACTGCTTGGGGGATGGATGCTGCGCTGGGTGTTGAGGTGTTTTCTGAAGATTTGGGGATGTCATTAACTGTGGTTAATGTCTATGGGCCTTATTTGAATAGAGCCCCTTTCTGGGACTCCTTGTTACAAAATCCCTTGGTGAATGGTGATTCGCTTGTGTTGGGTGGAGATTTTAATTTTTCGTTGGGACATAATGAGGTTTGGGGTCCCCATGCCCAGGTGGATTCCTTGGCAGGATTTTTTGTTCAGAAACTGGTGGAGAAGGGTTTGCTGGATATTGAGCCTATTTAACTAAAGCCAACCTGGAGAAACAATCGAAGTGGGGATGCTAGGGTGGCTAAAAGGATAGACCGTTTCCTGGTAGCAGAGAAGTTGGTGGACAGATTCTTCTTAGTTAGACAATGGGTGGGTAGTGGGGGACTTTCTGATCATTTCCCTATCTTTTTTGAAATAAAAGAGGGGCCCATCAATCCCCCGAGCCCATTAAAATTCAATAAAACTTGGCTACAGGACGAGACCTTCAAAAATCTCTTTCTCACACACTGGAACCCTATTATGGGGGAAAATGATAGATCGTCTGCCTTGCAGTTTGCAGACAATATTAAAAGGTTAAAAGTGTTTATCAAGGATTGGGCAGTTGCGAAGAGAAGCAGAGAAGATGCTGAGCTAAAACAGGTTGAAGCAGAACTTCTGCTGATCTATGAAGGAGAAGGTGGTGGTTTTTCTTCACAAGAGTCGAAGGAGGCCTTGTCAAGGTTGGAGGGAAGACGCAATACTCTGCTATTGGAAAGAGAGGAAGCGTGGAGACTTAAAAGAAAATCTATATGGCTGGAATGTGGGGATGACAACAGGAATTTTTTTCATGCTTATGCCAGAGGAAGGAAGGTGGAAAATACCATTTGGAGCTTGCAGGATGAGGTGGGTACTACCCATGTATCTTTTGAAGATAAGGCCAGATGTGGGGTGAATCATTTTCAGAATCTGTTCAAAGCACCTCAACAGGCCACAATAGAAGAGGTCATTAGAATGGCTCAGATGTTTCCACACTTTGTGGATGAGGCGGGAAACAGGGATCTTATGAAGGAAGTATCGGAAGAAGAACTTAAGAAGGCTATGGGCAGTTTTCAGAAAGATAAAAGCCCAGGGCCAGATGGCTGGACGATTGATTTCTTTCTGGATCTCTTTGATATCCTGGGGAAGGATCTATTGCAGGTGATAGAAGATTCAAGGTCGTCTGGTTGGATCTTGGCCAGTTTCAAATCCACCTTTATTGCTCTCATCCCAAAGTCTGATAATGCCCTTTCCCTCAATGATTTCAGACCTATATCCTTGTGCAACTGTGTCTACAAGATAATTTCAAAAGTAATTGCTATAAGACTGAAAGCTATCCTCTTAGAACATATCTCAGCTGAGCAGTTTGGCTTTCTGGAAGGGCGTCAAATCCATGAGGCAATAGGGGTAGTTCAGGAAGGTCTTCATAGCATAAAGACCAAGAGGCTAAAGGGGGCAATTCTCAAAATTGACCTCTCTAAGGCATATGACAAAGTTAGCTGGCTTTATATGAGGTTGCTTCTAACTCATCTAGGTTTTTGCATCAATTTCATAAGATGGATAATGTCTTGTATAACTACTGTTTCTTTTTCTGTGCTGATCAATGGAGCGGCCTCCCCCTTTTTTCATGCCGAGAGAGGTCTAAGACAAGGCTGCCCTTTGTCTCCGCTACTCTTCCTTTTGGTTGCCGAAGGACTTAGCATGGCAATAAGAGTAGCCAAAGCTGAAGGTCGTTTCACTGGGATTCAGATAGCTCCGAATTTAAATATTACACATCTACTCTTTGTGGATGATGTTCTGATCTTCTGCTCAGGCACTAGAGGAGAGTCTAGAGTACTCCAGGAGATCTTGGAACTTTTCTCAAAAGCCACTGGAATGGAGATTAATAATGACAAATCTTCTTTAACTACCCATATGTTAAGACCAGAAGAGGAGGCTGATCTTATGAGGTTCTTTCCCTTCAATACAGCAGGCCTGGATGAAGGGCTAAAGTACCTTGGTTTATCTCTGAAAGTAAATTTGTATCGGAAACAGGATTGGTTTTGGCTGGTCGGGAAGGTAGAGAAGCGACTAATGGTTTGGAGTCACAAGTGGCTTTCTAGAGCAAGAAGATTAGTTTTAGTCAAAGCGGTTTTGGAGGCAATTCCGGTGTATTGGATGTCTTTATCCTAGATCCTGAAAGGGATTCTTGAAAGGATAAGGAGGGTATGCTTCAGATTTCTATGGAGTGGTAAAAAGGAAGATCAGATAACTCCATGGGTTAATTGGAAAAGGATTGCAGTCCCTAAAGGACTTGGAGGGTGGGGTCTTAAGGACATCTTTTTATTTTCAAAAGCTCTGGTTGCCAAGGGAGGGGGGAGGTTGGTGAAGTCTAGTAGCCTGTGGACTCGGGTGATTAAACAGAAATACCTCCCAGGAGAGAGCCTTACAGATTGGATCAGAAACCCCAGGAAATCTCACTCAGGGGGCTCGGTGATATGGAAAGCGATTGTAAAATCTTTTCATTTGATTGAAAACAATCTTGCGTGGGACGTGGGAAATGGGGAAAGTGTTTTGATTGGTAGGGACCCTTGGCTGGGCGGCGCCCAACAACACCTTCTTCCTAATGATGTAATTGAAGCATTAGGCCAAAGAGGGATCACTACTCTAAACCACCTAGCTGATCCAAGGCCTGATGAACCGTGGATTCAATACTGGAGAAGGGCTAATTCATTAGGGCTGGGGGAACGGGAGACTGGATTTATGGATCATTACCTTAGGGAACTGGTTCGGGCGAATATTCTACTTTATGACCAAGAAGACACACTGGTGTGGGAGGGGGTTTATACACCAAAGGCTGGGTACTTATGTCTAAGCGCAGGGGTGGAACTAAGGGAAGAAGTCTGGTGGTGGAGGCCATTGTGGAGGCTTAAATGTCCAGCAAAAACAAAGTTGTTTATGTGGTGTGTTCTAAACAACGAGGTACCTACTTGGGACGTGTTGCAGAAGCGATCCTTTCAGGGACCAGGCTGGTGTGTGCTATGTAAAAGGGAGCTGGAATCCACGTATCACTTGTTTCTTACTTGTTCATTCACGACTGAAGTCTGGAGGGAATTTTCCACACTGGTTGGCTTAATTTTCCAATGGTAAGGGGCTTCAATAGGGGCTGCATGGGATTCTTGGTGGCGGAGGACACCACACAAGCAACATAAGATCTTACCTCTGCTGGTCATTTGGGGGATTTGGCTTGCCCACAATAAGGCCATTTTTAAGGACATTCCAAGCATTCCGGAAATCATAGGTGCTCTGTCCGTGGGTTATTATAAATCATATCCGGAGCATATAAGGGTGGCTAGAGAACGAAGGCTTTTAGAGGTGGAAATTGATAGAACGGTTCCGTGGGCATATTTTGATGGGGCAGCCCAAAACAATTCATGTGGAGGAGGCACAGTATTGTTCTTAACAGAGTCACATTATTTTGTAATGTCTATGGGACTAGGGGAGGGCACAAATAACTATGCAGAGTTAATGAGCCTCAAGCTTCTTCTGATATTTGCTTTAGAAAAAGGGTGCAATGAACTTAATTTTCTGGGTGACTCATTGAATGTAATAAATTGGATCAATCAGACTCAAGAATGCAGGCATTTGAGATTAGCTCATATTCTATATTCTATCAGGCTGCTCCTTTGTCGATTTGACTCCTTTTCCTGCCGGCATGTATACAGGGAAAACAACAAGGAAGCGGACAAAGCTTCCAAGGAAGGGCTCCGGTTGGCAGCGGGTACTTGGATGGTGAAAGAAACAAATGATGGCAGAACCCAGGAATTCTATCACAGGCCATTTATAGAACTTCTTTGAACTTGACATGTCCTCTTGAATTTTAAGGAACAGCTGACACTTTGCAGAATTATAAACTGTTTAAAGACTATCTGCGGCAAAATTTTGTATATTTTGGGACCTATGTAACGGAAGATATTCACTGAAAAGGCATCTGCGTATGCTCTCTTAGAATATATTTGATAGAATACTTTACAGCCTCTTTATAGGTATCAGTTTTTGGATATTGAAATTCACTTTAAGTGAATCTATAGAATGTAATTTTGATCTCGAAAGATGAATGAAATTACGCTTTTTTTTCTTGGAAAAAAATATATTATATTAATATAAATATAATATATAGTATATAACTATTATAATATTAATATAATATGATACATATAATATTAATATGATATGTTTTTAAAATATAAATATAGTATATTAATATATTATATAATAATATTAATCATTTTTGAACCTTCAAATACATGGAGGGAAATAAAAATGGGGGAAAATAAAAATTGAGGGAAATAGAAATTATGAGAAGCGGGAAATAAAATTCGGGGGAAAATAAAAATTGGAGGATAATAGAAATTAACGGAAGTATAAATTGGGGAAAGTTTTTTTTATGTTTGACTGACCAAATATGGAATGGCCATGGCTGACATTCAATACACGATTTATTGTGCAATGAATCTCCAGAAGTGTCTTGTTTAAAGGTAAGCATATGGATTCCATTTTTTGATGTAAGCATATGAATTCAATTTTTTATGTAGGTTTCTATGTCATGGGTAATCTAGGGTTTCTTATTGTGATCCCCATTTTAATGACGAGGCTTGATAATACACCACAAATGAACATCCGATTATGCTACTCCTAAACTTTTCTCATGTTGTACATGCAACACCCACATGATACAACAATTATCTGTGGTTGTTATATCATTTGTGATTTTGAGTGATTAAAAGTGACCTATGAAAGTTTGAGAGCAGATTGACCCTTGCAATGACTCATCAAGGATGAAGGGGAAGACCAAGGATTTAAATGGGAATGCTATTTCTAATAAATCTCTTAAGGCCAAACTTATTAGACCGAAGGAGCTACTATTGATCCCTCTCTTAGGTCGGCATCATATGTGCTTATTTTCTACCTCGCTTACAACTTTGAAGCTTACGTGAGGGTGATTTATTACTATAAGGCATGCGATAGCACGGAATCATACAGAAGCAAGGGACTCTTGTATTCATTCATTCAACATTGTTTTTGTTGCATCATTGTACGTGTATACTAACATTGTTTATAAAATTCAGAAAGCGGTTTAATAATATAATTTTTTTTCTAATTGTTATATGGACTGATCATGTTTAAATAGTATGATTGTCTATGGCATTGATGAAGCTATATAATTATTAGCACCTTACAATAGAAAACAAAGGCATTTCCATGGTTAGGGATTTAAGTATCCTATTTGTGAGTTAAGGATAATGCAAATATTCAGTCTTGATCTATCAATTACTTTTAATATAGGTGCTTAACATAGGTGATTTAATCCCGATAGCTGGGAACTATGATAGACTATAGATTGGTTGTACCAAATACATTTCCTACATAATCACTTTTGGTATGTTTCCACCAACACACAATATGTTTGTGCATGTGCATGTGTTTCAAGGACTAGATAATATAGTGATTTTTGAATCTTATATAACATTTTTTACTGTAAAATATATTATATTGATATTAGTGCCTGCAAAATGCCCATCAATCACCATCATGTTCCAGATAAAGTCGACGAGGATAGATATCGTTTATTCTTGGTAATAAAGTCACTATAAAATGTATAGCCTCGTCAATATAGTTGTGGCTCGACACTATTCGCAAAGCTTAGGATCAACAAGTATCTACTATAAAGGGGGCGTCTATATTCCATTGCAATGTTGTAGGGGCAATGTTCTTTGATGAACTAATACTTGAGAAGGATCCCCCTTTATCCATTATGATACTTAAGCTTTCAATCGAGAAGTGCATTTGTAAGTATATTTGTCCATAATAATGAGGTTAATCCACCTCATGTAGCTGATTCCATTGTTTTTATTTCGATGATCAACTAAAGAATAGAGGCAGGGATTAGAAACCTGAGATATTTATATTATCTTTTTCACTCTCACAAACATCATTGAACGAATTTGTCGAATAATTTATTGGTTACAAAAAATACCTAACTATTTGTAGATGCCTTTACTTTTCCCCAAGAAAGTAAGTTTTTTTTCCCTCGACCTGAAGATATCAGATATCATTCCTTTAGTGTTTGCTTTCAAAACTATAAATAAATATGCAATGATGACAAACATGGAATGGTGCGCAATGAACTATAGTCTCATAGAGAGATAATTGAACAATCTCCATTTGTTGTTTCAAAATTTTGTTTTTAAAGGTCATTTTCAAAATTAGTATTATTATTTAGGTATCAATCAATCAAGAAAGTCCTCAACAAGACAACTCACCTTTTGCTATTTAGAAAACTCAATATTTTTAGCATTCAATATTCCAGCGACGATGAAGACTCCCCTCCCTAGGGCAACCTATGATCTTAGCTAACATATGTGCATGGCCCACTCACTATAGGGATGGCCTAGAATGATCTATTATTTTCAACCGTACAAGACAACATTGGAATGTGCAGATATATATTTAGTAAAGAATACGACCAACCCCCTCAAGACGTGGAGTAGGTTATTCCCTCTCTCCCACAAGCTAGCACACAAACATATTATATATGTAAGTCGGAATAAGGCAATGGAGGATTTGTGCCCTTTTGGGGTTGCACCCTCTCTCCATAATAGCTCACACATTAAATAGATTAATGTATCCACTAAAACATAAGACCAAGGAGTGGTTTCACCCTCCCTCCATGAATACTCACACATTACTATATGGACACAATATAATTCCAAGGGCATCCAACACCAGGCCCATACATTGCAAAATATGCATTCAATATAATATTTATACAGGTCAATACAAGGGATGGAGTGGTAGTGCCCTTTGGGGTGCACCCTCCCCCTTCTTGGCTCGACGCCTTAATTCATAGTAAATATACATATCAATACACAAAGCAAACACGAATGGAGTAAGGCTACTCCCTCTCTCCAACAAGCTTAACACAACAACAAATACATAATACTTGACAATAGATGTTGTGGGTAAGGCCGCGTCCTCATCCCACTCCCAAGCAATATACACACCACAAAATATATAGACATATATCAAACCATACATGGATTGGGTTTTTTCCTTTACATAATGAGCCTGCAGATAGTATATACATAATATAGAATCGAAGGGATGCGCCCTTCCTACAATGCTTCCATGCATAATATATATCAACATTTCTAGGGGGTTAGATAGGGCTGCACCATTCCCTTTAAGTTGCATCATAGCAATGTGGATTCTATGATAATAAATTATAGCTTGTGCGTCGATTCTGACATGCTTTGTGGGTATGCAATCACACTCTGGTATTCATGGATTATTGGTAGATGTTACTACTATGAAAACTTATCTTATTGACCGAGTTCTATATATTACAACTCATAGTACAATAGTGTTTAGTGCCGATTCTCTTCTTGGGATTAGATTAGAGATTAGTGTACCTGCTCACAAGAGATTAAATTAAAGGAAATATATTTATTGATTTCTATGACTGCTCAATCTTATAATTTGTCTAAATGATAGGGATGGTCCTTCTCATATTGGATGTATGTAACAAGGCATAACATTTCAAATGTTACTGCAATCTTTAACAAACAATTGGATAACGTTTCTTTAGTTCTTATCGTAGGTATTTGACAATTATGATTGTTTGAGTGTTATGTTTCTTGTGAACTTGTACCCTTTGATTGTAAAAATTATCATATTCTTTAAACTATCAAGGTTTAGAAAGTTAGTATTTTATTTAATATACTTAATGGATACTTAGGCGACAAAGAGGCACTTTACCCATAAGCATGAAAATGTGGATGCAAAGCTAGACGAGCAAAAGGAAATATCAAAATAATCAAGGACGGGGTTTGTTTAACATGTGAATTTACTTTTAGAGTGCTAGATGATTTTAAATATTTGATCTTCTGATGTGTGTAGGTTGTCTTATTGTAAGGATTTCAAGAATGTTTAATAATCTTGGTTTTCATTTTGACATAGTGTGTGGAGACCTTACACATATTGGTTTTGACATAGATGCAATTAAAAAAAAACGGTTTATGGCTTGGTGAGTTAACTAGATTTTGCATGATTGTTTACTTAGTATTTCTAAAACTTTTTGTTTATATTATTTGACATTAAGAACATCATTTACACGACCATAATTTGCTACAACTTTTCGTTGATGTATTGGTCAAAACAAAAGGGGAAGATGGTTACATTAGAAGTTAAACATCTAAAATTTGGGATTTTTTCTTGAACACAAGCAACCTGAATAAGATATCAATATTTCCAAAGAAATATTATATAATCTAACATGAGCTGCTATATATTTTGATATATATAAGCCTATATTTTTCCATGAATTAACTACAATTCTTAAATGAATCTATTCATCTATCTTGCAATCAAGTAGCTTCTCTATATGTTAGTAAATATATTGAAATGAGCACTTGCCGTTATGGAAGAGAAGGAAACCATTTATGTATATGCATGCAACCATGTAAATGTAATATTCTCTTCCACTATTGAAGTTGATTGTTTTTAACTAAAAATATACATAGGATTTTTCCAATGATGGTGTATGGTATTTTCTGTGCAGTTTGAAATTGTAGACATTAGTTAAGGAAAAATGGCATTATTATTATTGTTATTTTCTGTCCATTTTAATATTAATCATTGTTTTGGTGTGACAACCATAAAAAATCATGTTTAGGTTCTCTAATTGCGACAATGGTTGGAAATTTAAAAATTTCCATCAATAATGTACAGACACGCTATGAGGATCCAATGAGCTATATTAAATGTTGTGATATTATTTTTATGTTACAGTATTTGGAATTGCATTTCTCTATGTTTTGGCATTGCATTTTTTGGCACTTTGCACTTCTCATGAGATAACACCTGGGTTTCATGGGTATGTAGATGATCTAAAAAATGAAAACAATGGTGAAAGTCCAGCTAGAGCAACTTATTTGAATTTCTTGTTTTTTCTTTTCTTTCATTCACTTCCATCTTAGTGGGAATATGCATAAGTGATGATTTCTGAGTTGGTACATGTTGTTTTGTGCTTCATATGATGAAATGGTTTCCTTTGCCTTGTACACAGAAGCAATCAAATTTGTTCATCATGAAGAGAACATAGTCCATGTAGTTGTGGGTGATTTGATGTTGAACATATACTATGGTAATGTGGTCCATCTCTTAGAGTCATGCACTCACTTAATGTGCCTTTTCCACTAGTGCTTATTTATTAGTACTCCTTTTTTCGTCCTATAGAAGTTCGAACATTCCAATTAAATTTTTGAGAAAGAATGGGTTCTTGTTTTAGTTAATTGGACCTTTGTGTTATTGTTTACAAATATTGATGAATGTGTTATGAAGTTAATCACATGTCCTCCATTGGTAAGATACTTCTTAAATTTGGTGAAACTTTTGCAACATTAATGCTTAAATCTAGATGCGCTTGTTGTGGATGCATCAAAATAAGTGTGCCAATAGGTTGTAGCAAAGACATTCATGTGCCTATGCTTTTACAAAGTTTATCCTATCTCATGAATTACATATGTGATGCTAATGCAAGGTTTCTGATTCTTCCAAGATTATTGAGAAATTTCTTGTGGTACTAGCATGAATTGGAGATAATATTTTCTATTGCAATGACATCATCTTTGTTGGTGTTGATTGTTTGAATAGATTAATGACATATCATTTGTTGCACTCATGGTTTTACCCATTTTTCTACCTTCACTTAATTCATCCTCAGCTACTATAAGTACCAATCTATTGCTCTTGATGACTAGATATTTTGTAAATAACTTTTTAACTATGTGTGCATAACGAATATAAACTTATTTTTTTCGTTTGTATTATTTCTTCCCCCCAATATTAACCATGAGGACATATTGTAGCAATGATTGGCCCTACCTGCTAACTGTTGCATTGGTGAAAATGGTGTATCCTTCCTTCAACAAATTATCTCACTAGTATATAAGACTATAGAAGTGGTATTTTTTTGTGAATTGAGATTATGGTTGGAGTTAAATGACTGAAAATGGTAGTTGTGTATTTACATGGTTGGGTTGCACTAGATTTATGATTTTCCTCCTAAAAGGCATGTTACTTGTTGGTGCTTTGGAAATGTACCTTTTTATTTTCTTTCTATTTGATCAAGTCTTAGTAAGCCACTATTAGTGCCTCATGGAAGAAAAAATTAAAAATAAAATGTGATTTATATATTTAACTAAACAATTTTTTAGCGTGAACTTTGATTCAGTGTGAAATCTGATTGTACTTAAGGGTTCTAGCTCAATGGAAGAGCACCTACCTTATAGGCAGGAGGTGGGTGGTATGATTCCTCTGTTCCCTATCAACAAAAATCAATGGCTAATTAAATAACTAGCTAACAATAATCAATGACTAAATAAATGACCAATTAATAACACTCAATGACTAAGTAAATGACTAGTTAATTGTACTTAATGACTAAATAAATGACTAGTCAACAACAATCAATGACTAAATACATGACGAATTAACAACAACCAATGAATAAAAAAATGATCAGTTAATAACAATTTATGTCTAAATAAATGACCAGTTAACAATAATTAATGTCTAAATATATGACCAAACTCATTAATCAGAACAACCAATAATGACTAATTTTTTGTAGTCACGTATTTAGTCGCATTATAAATGACTGGAAATAAATGACTATTAGTCATGTGACTAAATTTAGTAATTTATATGCAATTTTTAGTAGTTTTTTAGTCATTTATCTTATTTTTTCTACTAGTATATTGAGCTTGGGTATCTTCAATGGGGAGTCAACATGAGCACTTTAATCTCACAAAATTTGGTTTATGGATGAGCTCCTTGGATTTCTTCCATATGGAAGATAATATTTTCACATGGGACATTGGCTTGTTTGACATTGTAATCAACATTTCTACATCGAACCCAAGTTTAGGGTGGAGAGTTTTGGACTACTTCAACACGATGGCTAGTAGTTGCACATAATAAGATCCTATTTCCCTAGCTTGCTTCAACATTGTGGCCAAGACTCATTCATGGTATCTTGGTTTATGGTTGTACCTCCTCACATAAAGTATCAAGACACAACACTTTTATGAGGGTAGAGTGTTAGGGTCTTACCATACCTCGCTTAAGTGGGTAAATAAGATGTTATGTGTTGAGGCCATCTCTAATAATTAAGGCCCATGGAATAGATGTAATGAAAAATAATAATTATAAGAATGCTTACTAGAAGATTTTTCCTTTTGTCAAATTACTTGAAGATGGAAAACATGTTGTATAATTGCCACACCCAACGTTTTAGACTACCAAGTGAGTTCATCATAAGGGGATCACAAAGCAATGAATGAGATAGTTCAAATAAATCCAAGAGAGTGATTATAAACATTAAAGATGCACGGGGAATCTTCAAGTCAGATCAGTTGTCATTGAATGACCAACTTTATTGATTATCGGTTTTCATTTGCCACTCAACCTCAATCCATCATCTATATTCAATGTATTCTTCTGCTTTTCAATCTTAACAACCTCTTTCACCTTTCTCTTCAAATAATGTTCTTCCTTCATAATTAATTTAGCATTTTCAATGCAAATATGATGATCAGAGTTATGGCAGCGTTTTACGAGGGAAGATTTATCAGCTCTGTCTTCATAATATTTGTAGCATATTCCTTTAGCCAAATTTTAACCGATCTTCCTGTCTCACCAATGTAAACTTTTCCGCATGAACAAGGTATTGTGTACACACATTTCTGGTGTCTTGGATTCACTAAATTTTTCANGGGGGGGGGGGGGGGGTGAAAGCCACCTAAATGTTTCATTTTCTTAGGACTTTGGAAATCCGGTCAATAGTTCCCTTTATGTATGGAGGAGAGATATTAGGTATGTCTAATGTTCAATGGGTGTGTCTTTTATTCGAAGGTTGGTGGATTGGCTTGCCAATGTGATTCTTATGGTATCAATTTTCCTCAAAGACCTTTCAGAGGTGGTCCAGTTCTTGGTTCAGGTGCTCATGATCTGATATCCTTGTAGCCCTTGTCATGAGGGTTTTGATGACCCCAAGTTTTTGGTTCAGATGGTGGTGAGAGTATGCATGTAGGTATCTATAGATGCGAGTGTTTTTCTTGTATACTTGATACCAACATCTCCCATCTTCTTAGTTTTTTAGAATAATGTCCAAAAAGGGGAAGTTGGTTCATTGCTATGGTAAACTTGATATGCTCAGAGATGCTATTGAGGTGTGTCAAGAAATCATTTAGTTTCTCCTTCCCATGGCCTCATTTTGCAAAAATGTCATCGACAAATCTCTTCCACTCTTCTGTGGCTATGGGAAAAGAGTTTAGGGCTCATATTTCAAAGTGTTCCATGTGGATGTTTGCAATCATAGGGGATAATGGTGATCCCATTGCAACACCATGTGTCTATTCATATATAACTCCCTTGTAGATGAAGTATGTCGATTTTGTAAGGTTCTTTCTCTAGAAATTTCATAGAATATTAGATATAAATTATATAAAGAAGTATAATCAATCTAGTGAGATGTCTTGTGAAGCATATTGTAATTGGAGCTATGTTGAGTTGAAGGTTGCTCCTTATAATATGCAAGTGAACAAGAATGGATTCCTTTAGTCAAAGGATCAAATGTAAGGTGTTTCCTTACCTTAAGGGTTTCATATTAACAAAGTAAGCAGGCTTTCTATCTTATTCTTGGATATATTCTATGTGTTTTCATACAACTCAAATGTACATAATAATGACCTACAAGAGTGGATTTCATATAGTGGATAAAGTAGTGGCTACTCCATGTAATGATTAGATCACTTGCATCCAATACAAGAAAAATAAGTTCACCATCAATGTTTTGGTGTACACTTTAAGCTCCATCTAAAACCTTATAAAACCACACTCAAGAATAGAATGATCCACGCTCTCGTACCAAGCCTAAGGAGATTAATTGAGACCATTCAGTTATTTATTGAGTGTAGAAACAAGAGAATAGGCATCAATGTGGACAAATCTAGGAGACTAATTCATGTAGATATCTTCATTTAAGTCACAATGCACGAAGGAACTCTTCACATTCACTTCATTTACCTCCCAACCAATAGAAGCAACAAGTGGAGTGGAGAAAAATCTGAATAGAGTTCATCTTTAAAACCAAAGCAAAGGTCACACCATAATCAATTCCTTGAGAGTGCGAGAAACCCTTGGAAAACAAGGATCATTATGCTTCTCCACATGTCATCAACTAACAACTTAGTGGTTTGCACATTGATTTGCATTGAGTGGATTTATTCACCTTAGGAATATGCATAATGTTCCCTCATTCTTCATGAGAAAATGCTACTTATCATTCCTAGCCTTATTTCAATTCCTTGTAGGATCGAGGAACACGAGTCTCTATAACTCAAGTCAATATAGCCAAGGTAGTATTATGATGTTTAGAATGACTCCTTCAGGTGTCATGCATATCATCAACTAAATCACAAACAAGCTTTATCTTTATTGTTCATGATTTCCAGATTCACTATGCTAAGGGGGGATTTATCAACTTTTTGTATGTGCAATATGCAGTCCATTTTTATGATAGGTTAAGAGTGGAATTTTCCAGAAGTTTGCCCTGCTTAGTAATAATTATGAAGGTCAATTTTTAATAAAAATAAATTATTTTTAATGAAAAATATTTTAATCAATTTTTTAAATAATCTATTAATTATCATCATAATGATTATCTTGTAGTATTAAATAGATTTTAATTTTATTTTTAATAATTAGATTGTGCAATAATTAAAGTTATTATTTAAATTGCAATGATTAAATTTAATTTTTAATTTTATTATTATTTAAGCTGCGACAGTTAAATTTTGTTATTATTTTTAATTTTTAATTTAATTATGAATTATTATTTAAAATGCATTAATTAAATTTATTTTTAATTTTATTATTATAACAATTATATTTATTACAATGATTAAAATTGTTAAAGTGAATGAAACAATGGTTTAATGATTATTAATTAGATTATTCAATTTAATTCTTATTATTTTCTTAATATTACTTTTAAGATATTAATTTAAATTTTTAGTTTTTAATTTAAATTTAAATTTTTATGATAGGATAGGATAGTACGGGAAGGAAGGCATAGGTTAAGGGGATAAGGGTACAAGTTTTAGTTTAAGTTCCAATTTAAAAAGATAATGGGCACACGTTAAGGAGATAATGGACGCGAGGAATCTCGTCGAAGGAGGGGAAGTTGAGATTTGCTAAGCTTAAGTCCACTATCCCTATTAAGGCAATTGTTCTCTTTAACTATCTCCATGGCCTCTCTAACACGCCTTTTGGTTAGATGATCTTCCTTATCTAGGATCTTAGAATCGCCGATGCATATACGATGTTTGGTTTTGATAGAATGATTTGCAAGGGATAAGGATTTTGCTCGATTGTGGATGATTGCCGCTTTGTGTTCTTTTAGCCTAACCTGGATGGATCTCCCCGTTTCACCAATGTACTTAAGGACACGTGAGCAAGGGATGTTGTGCACACCTTTTTGTAACATTGGGTCAATTAGGTCTTTCACATATTTTAGAAGGCTTATAATGGTGGGGGAAGGTTAGAAGATTGCACCAATCTTATTCTTTTTGAGATTTCTAGCAATTTTTTTTTTGAGGTTCCTTTCACATACAGAATCATCACTTTGTTCTCAATATCATACTTATTGTTCTCAATATCTTATCAACCACTTGGGGCAATAATAAGGACAAGTCCTAGAAGAACATTATACATAAATAGGAGGCTCAACAATGAGGGGAGACTCCACATAAGGTTCCCCCTCAAACTCTCCATCCAAATAATATGACTCTTCAAACAAGGCAAAGGATAGATACACATATATGAAATAAGAGTAGACAAAGAAGCAAAGGTTTCATTAATCACAAGCTACTTATGAAACATCACATTGTTGGTTGTGGAGCATGATCTTCCCGATTCAGAGATTGTGTTTCAGTCATGTTTGAATCCTAGTACCATGATGGGGGTGTGTGGGGGGATGCCCCCCCCCACTATAGCTACCATGGGGGATCCATGTGGGACTAATTTGGGAGCCCCCTTCCGGCGGGGGTTTAGGAGCAGCAGCCCCGTTGCGAAAATTTAGGAAAAATGCCTTGTAAAATGTTGTAATTTCATAGTCATTGCTTAGTCAATAATGGGTGATTTACAGGCCCATGGTTTTGGGAATGCCATGGTATTCCCTTTATAAAAGGAAGGCATTGTAATACGATGTGTATTGTATTGTAGAATTGTGAAAAGTGATCTATGTGATTGTGTGAGAGAGACTGTGAGAGAGTGAAGAGGAAGTGCAATGGGTGTGCTACAGGTTGTATCCCTTCATTTTGCTGGACGGTATGATAATAAAAGGATTGCCAATTTCTGGATGTAGCCCATCTTGGGTGAACCATGTTATATTGGTGTCTCTCTTGTAATATGTTAATGTGTTTTATATTTGCATCTTTTTAAATTTTTATTACTCTGTGATCCTATTTTCTAACACATGTTACATCGAATGGTCACATTTATTGTATATTCCATATCAAATGATATGTATCCCTTCATATATTCATTGTATATGACAAAGTTTTATATCATATTTTGCCACATCATCTGCATAGATGCTTATTTTGGCCTTTTCTATGATCTTCCTCCCTTGCAGACTTGCTTGTGTTATTGTGGATCATTTATGGTATCCCTTCTCAGTGATAAAACATTAAAAAATCCCATTTTTATGTTCATGTGTGCCTTTGAAATGCAATGATAAGGTAGACATACACAAGCAATACACTAGAAAGGCACATATCATCATAATAACGAGATTTTTAAGGTTTTATCACTTAGAAGGGATATCATAAATGATCCACAATAGGTCAAGGAAGTATGTAAGGGAGGAAGATCATATAAAAGGGCAAAAATAAGCATCTCTACAAATGATACACATATGGATCCAGGGACACAATTTATTACTCTTTTCCTCTTAAATAGGAGCCAAAGCATCACAATCAAACATCCTAGAGTGATCAACTTGTGGATTGTCTAGTCCAAGCCTCCTAAGGTGTGATATCACACATTTCCCATGAGTGGTGTAATTAAGAGTAAAACATGCCTAATTAATTGCTTCAGATAATTTTGTTTAGTCTATTATACACCATTATATTTAGGAGTAAAGGTGCAAAATGTTGTGAACATATTGATTACATATTCCCCTCCATTATATGTCAAAATACCTTGAGTATGATGACAAAAAAGGTTTTCTAAAAGGGTCCTTAAAACAAACAAATCTATTAAACAATTTAGCTTCGCATGCAAGAAGTAAACTCAAATGCAACATTAATATTCAACATTAAATGTGATGAAATATTTTTCCCCATAAAAGAATTACTTAAGTGGGTCACATATATCACCATGGACAAGATGCAAATGTCCCTTTCCCCTCCAACTCTTACCGTTTCAAGCCTTAATTTGTAATGTTTGTCTAAGGAATATCCATCACACATATCATCTTGACAAGATACAAGAGAAAGTGCATGAACCATATTTTTGCTTCAAGGAGTGGTAATTCATAAGTCTAAATTTCTCATGCCAAAGTTTGTTCACTAAATTTGTATGAGCAATCAATGCATATGTAGGCGACGAAGATTCGAGAAACCAAACTCGTCACTACTATAATATAGGGTTGTAACGTCATTGATTTGCATCATTATAGCCGATTGTCCCTTGGCATATGTCTCATACTTACAAAGTTCAAAACATTTTTTATTGTTGTTTTATCTTGCATCATTATTACATCAATATTAGATCAAGTTGCAATGTGATTGTGTCATGCATGCATCACTACAATCTGCCATGCATCAAGGGGATCATGTTGCATCAATACAAAGTCTTGTTCATAAATATATAGTGTCTCATGGTCCTCATTATAGCATTATGAGATTGTATTCTTGGAACTTATTCCAAAGAACCTAATGTTGTCATATATGACCTAGCATAGATTCTTGCCAAAGAATTCTTCCTTTAAACTTATTTGATTTCAGTGGGCTTGATAAGACATAAGTTATGAAGGATATGGGAAAAGGAGTGACGACGAAGGCTCTCAATTTAGGAGTAGGTGAGGAATCATGACCTCCTTTGTAAGCACTTGGTTCACATGGATGCAGGGTTGTTAATGTCTCATTCCCATTCTAACACAAAGGATAGGGAACTTTCCTATGATAGAACTGCCTCACAAACTCATAATAGATCTAACACCCTCATTTTCCATTCATCCACTGATGCCATTCCTTGTCATTATGTCCAACCCACCCACCAATATTCCAAAATCCCTCTCACCCTAAAATCCCCACATTAATCAACCCCTCTTCAACCCTTCATCTCCTCCAACTCTCCAAATTCACACCTCTCCATCCCTTGTGGCCCCATATCATCTGAAATTGGGAAAGAGAGAAATAATTTGCAAACCTGGGAGAGTAAAGCAGGAAACCAAAGAGATGAAAGTGGTTATAGATCTAGGGATAATTAAGGAAAATGTTATCCACCACATAGAGATGACGCTCATTGGTCGCTTCTATGTGCAATATTTTTTAGAGCATGAGTTGTAAATATGGATTGCTTGGTCTTGGGAACCATTACTAGGATATATGCCATAGGTGCATGTGAGATATCGAGGGTATATTACCTTCATCTTTTGCTCCATTGAAGATTGGAAATGATTGTAATTGGAGGAGTGTTGTTTTGGGGCACCACAACCCTCACCCTGTTCAAATGGCATGCAAGTCTTGATCCAATCAGAGAAAGAATAAAAGCCATAACATTATGGGTCAAACTACCATGTCTACCACTTGAATTTTGGGACCCTCCCATATTCAAGATTATAGTGGATACACTGGGTAAATAATTGAATACTACATCGGACACTGCGAGTAAATCCATCACTTTGGTTGCTAAGATTTGTGTGGAAATGGACATTTCTTTATGATTACAAGACTCAATACTAATTGAAGTAGGGGGATTCCATTTCAGGTAGCCCTTGCATTACAAGTGCCATATATATGCTCACAGTGCGGCTCACATGGTCATCTCAAAATTATTTTCCTATACGCTAAACCTGGGTGCATATTAGAGGCACTCGTCTTGTAATGAGTTGATTAGATTTTGGCACCAAATTGCTCACACAAGTAGACAAATGGATAGAGGGAGATGGACATGTTAGGCTTAGAGCATAGAAGAGCAATCCCTTATAAATGAGGAAATCACCAAGGTTAACGCATAACTCTCAACTAGACACAAAGAATTGCAAGACACACTTCAATCAACTTGGTTAGGCCAAGAATGACCACAAAAAACTCCCATGATTACTGCTCAAAATCCTCCAAGGTTTACAAATTCATACAAATTTGTATCTACTACACCTAACCCTACTATGATAGAGTTTGAAGATTGCAGTAATCACACAGATCCAAAGAATCCGTTTTCCACCAGTTCTTCTACGCCTCCCTCCCAAGCACAGAGATACAATACACACTCTCAAGCTAAACTGAGATATTCTTAGTCTAAAGGGATCTATATGTCTTTATCCAATACAGTACATGCATATAGGGGAAGGAAAGCACATTCTTCATGATCAGGGAACATCCGTAAAAAAATTATGGTAGGAAGACACCATATATGGGGCTCTTAGGAAAGCATCCCATAGAGTGGTCTTGAAATGATTATAGTCACCAAAAAATCTAAGAGGCTTAGGGTCTACCTCAAAAGAAAGAGCCCTTAAGTGGATGGTACAAAATCTCTCTCTAGTTGTTCTATTTCTTTAGGAAACTATGGTCTTTTCTGCAACTACCCTATCAAAAATTTGATAAACTCTTCTTGAGCTAGTGTTTCTTGATTAAATATGTTGTTGGTAACTCTGAGGATTTAGCAATGGGTTGGTCAGCCATATGTTAGTTACAATAGTTAGTAAGCTTTCCTAATTATATTTTTTGCTCTCTCTTAATTATTCCTCCTTCTATTAATCTAGCAATGTTAAAATTCTACGCTTTGTGTCACGGTCGAAAGGGTTTTTGGGAATACCTCTCTTCCTCCCATCTCGTTTCTTTCCCCAATCTCATCATAGGTGGTGACCTAAACTTCACCATCTATAATTGTTAAATATGGGGGCCCTCCACTCATTTCCATCCACTTGCAGGTTTCTTTGAATCTTTTTTCTGCAAACACCAATTGGTTGACATTGAACCTTCTGATATGCATCTTACCTTGTTAAACCATCACACCAGTTACAACCACATAGCTAAACGATTGGACTATTTTTTGGTTAAAGACTCCTTTCTCTTGTCCCTCCATGCCTATAAAGTCATAACACTAAAATTTTCACATTTCCATCAGTGTCCCATCTCTCTATAATTTTGGTCTACCTCATCTAAACCTCCTCCTCCCTTCAAAATTAACCCTCATTAGATTCAATATAAGGATTTTAGCTCTATAGTTCAAGATATATGGGTTCCTTACTTGGCCTCTCATAACACTACAATTACATAAGATCTTTAAGACAATCTCATAAAAATTAAAGTCGAGACAAAGGGGCGGGCTCATCAAACTTTTAAAAATGATGATCTAGCCCTAAACATGGTGAAATAAAAAATAAAAGCTTGTATGGACTTTGTAGTACTATCCCCTATGGAATTGACACATTGAAGGAATTGAACTTCCTATAAAAGGAAAAGTCCATATTGTTGTCTTGGTAGGAAGCGAAATGGAATATGAAGAGTTGTGCGCTTTGGCTCAGTGAGGGCGGCAATAATACAATATTTTTCCATAGGCAAGAAAATGGTTAGAAGGCTATTAACACCATTTGGAATGTTAAGGATCAATAGGGTTAGGAGTGCACTAACTTCAAGTCAATATCAAAATCTATAGTCAATCACTATAAGAGTCTACATTTAGAAACTCCTCGAGAAAAAATTTGAGATATATTGGTGATAGCTACATTATTTGACTGGTGGCTCACTAATAAGAAAATTATCTAACTTCAAAAACCTCTAACAAAAGAAGAGTTTTCAACACATTACACTCGTTTCAGAAAGGAAAATCCATTGGATTAGAAAAATTGATATTTGATCCCTTCATTAAAATTTTGGGATTTTATAGCAAATGATCTCATTGCTACAACATAAGAGTTGAGGATTACAAGTAAAGCTTACTCTCTTTTTAACTCCACTTTCATAGAAAATATTCTGAAACATGAATCCCTTAAAGGGTTTTAACATTATAATCCTAATCCCTTTGCAATTTCTTTTACAAACTGATTGCTAAGGTCATATATAGCTGAATCAAATCGATCCTCTTTGGCAATATATTTCTTGAGAATTATGGGTTTCTAGATAAGAGGAATGTCCACGATGACATAGGGGTCTCCCAAGAAGACTTGCGCTCTATAAAATCTAAATCCCAGCTTGCAGTTATGCTCAAAGTCAAAATTTTAAAAGATTCTAATGAGTCAAATTGGCTCTACCTTCACCTTATAGTCATTCAGGCTACATTCCCTTACTCTGCCAGAAAATGGATAGAGAATTGTTATCAAAATGTCTCTTCTGCCATCCTTGTCAATGGATCCATATCCTCCCTCTTCAAACCTTGATGTGGACTGATGAAAGGATGTCTGCTCTTGCCCTTGCTTTTCCTCATTATTGCAGATGGTCAAACTTGGTATATCAACCATGAGAAAGTAATTAGAGCTCTCTCAATAGTTAAGATAAAAGGTTCTCATCATATCACACAAGTTCTTTTTTTATGATAATGTCATTTTAGGGAGAGCCTCCATTGCTGAAGCCAAATGTCTCGACTACATATTAAATCTATTTTCATCAACAATAGGTATGGAAATAAATGTAAAAAAATTCTCATTTTTATGTTTCATGTTCTTATCTCTCCTCGTCATATTCTCCTCAAAGTCCTCCTCTTCACAAAAGAATATGTTGACTCTTGTTTCAAATACTTAGACTTTCCAATGAAGGCTAATAATTATAAGGTTTAAAATTGTGATTGGCTCATCAACAAGATAAAGAAGCAACTGGGCACATGGTATCGTAGATGGATTCCAATGGCACGATGCCTCACATTGTTCAAGATAAATATTGAAGCAATACTAATATATAGTATGTCCTTGGTTCTCATCTCAAAACCGGTTCTAAACCACATTCGAAAAATTTGTTCAATTTACCTCTTGTTAGGGAATAAAGAGGATCTCATCCCTCCCTTGTGTCGATGGGAAATCTTATGCAAATCAAAAGGGATGGGATTATCGGGTTTAAAACATTTTCCCATTTTCTCCCAAGACTTGGAATCCAACAATATGTGGAAGTTAATAACTCCCCTTGACTTGTGGCATAAATGCATACACTACAAGTACATAGCTCCCTTATCAATCACCTCCTGGTTGTGAACTCCACATCCTACACAAAATAAAGGATCTATGTTTTGGAGGGCCACCAACAAATAATTTCATATCATTAGGGACAATATTGTTTGGGATCGTGATAACAATCAATCAATCATGATTGGCGTGGATCCCATTATTGGCATGAAATTGTTGATCTTTTGCCCAGAGATATGACCTCAACTCGTCACTGTCTATCACTGAAATATTTTTCAGACATCTATGAAGAAAACCTAGAATCTATATGGCTTCGTTATTGATGAACATTACAAAATATCGATCTTCAAGGGAAGAATGCAGAGCACCAGGAAACATATATCACAGGTTTTAAGAGGAATCATGTCACTATATCCAAGGACAATGACAAATTAACATGGAATCTCAATCATGCAAGTTGATCTTATTAGAATAAATTGGGTTACAAAATATTAGAAACTAATCATGTAGACAACACTCAATGGTGGTGGTCATGAAGATTATGGAACCTCCATGCCCCATCCAAATTAAATCAATTTTACTGGCTCTCGCTTAGTAAACAAATCCTCACATGGAACAATTTACTTAAGAGGGAGAACCATGGCCCAGATACCTGTTCACTTTGTAAATCCAATGAAGAAATCGTTTCACAGTTGGCCAACATGGGATGGCGACTCTTTGGATGCAACATGGAACACATTGAGTATAGCTTGCACCAAAAAATACTTTTTCGAGGCTCCCTTAATTGTTGGATGGGGCATATGGATTACTAGAAATCAAGCTATTTTTTGTGAAAAATCTCCATGATTTATTGGGACCACATACATGCTTAAATATGCTTTCCCATCGTTGAAGACAAGTAACCCCCAAAGAACACGGGTGATCCACCGCATATATTGAACAAATATGCCCCGCATTGTTTTTGTGATTGAGCATCATAAGGAAAACTCATGAAAAATGAAGTGTGACTCTATCATTCATTACAACGACCAAATGATCTCCTTCCGACGAGGCATATGGCACAATAACAACAATTATGCTGAAATTTTGAGCATCCTCATGGTGATCACCCTGGTTAGTGAAAACAATATTTCATGGTTTTTGGTCCTGTCAGACTCTAAAATGGTTGTTGATTGGCTCAATAGAAGAAGCACATGTGTACATTTTTTATTATTATTTATTATTATTTTTTATTATTATCTTAGATCACATATTGCAAATGATACACATGTGTTCAAAGGATTTCAACAACATCAAATACGTGCATATCTATTGTGAAAAAAATTAGAATGTCGATGAATTGGCAAAAGCAGTGTGCAACATACAAGAAGGAGTTCTCATCCTACAACATACTGATCACACATGCCACCTCTCCATCGGGGATATGAATATCAGGTAATGTTATATGAAATTGAAACCTCTCAATTACTGTGGTGATGGAATATTGGAATCATAGTTGACAATATCAACTATCCTTTTTTGTAAAACATGAAATGTAACTGTGTGAGACAACTACCCATAAAACTCTGCAGAATTGCATAGACAACCTCCTACTTATCTTGGTTGGAACTTTTCACCAAAATTAGATTAAAGTTGTCGATATTTTTCTTTGGAAAAAAAACCTTAATAAGACATATTTAAGAATATAGACTTCATTTTTCTTGCCTTCGATCTTTTTATCTTCACCATCACCTTTGGATTCATCACCGTCCTTCTTATCATCATCCCCTCCTCCCTTTTTGTTTTCTGCACCATCCTCCTTCTCCCCCTTTCTTTCTAACCCCCATCATCCTTATCCACTTCCTAATTGTCTCTTCATGTTCTTTTTATGCAGATAGAATGGCTCTTAGTTATTATAATTAATGAACATATGGATACAATGTAAGGATTAGTTCTTGAAGATGCTTTCATGTGTATTTGTTATTTTATATTTGCACACACACACACAATAATTAAAAATAATTTGTTGTTAATCATGATTATTTAATAACAAATACTATTTTATTTTTAATTTCAAGTAATAATGTTAACAAAATAATTAATAATATTATAAATTATAATAAATTACTAATCACAATCATAGGGTAAGATGTTCATTGGTTGTGTGTGTGTGTGTGATAATTAAACACGATGTTGCAGCCGCAATAGTTTCCCAAATTTCTAAAATTTTGGGACCCCCTTTTCTACTTTGAATTAGTTGGTTCTTTTCTGGATTACAGCCTCTTGATTTTTGGCTTATGGATTTTGAAGCATTTTTGGTTGCTGTTCATTGATTGGTTTTTCCTCATTACATGTTCTGAAGATTTCGTGCCTTAAAGATTTCTCTCTTGAGTTGATTTCATTGTCGCTTGGCCCATCTCTTCAAAGCCTTGATCAATCGGGAGTTAAGTTTTTGTCTATTTTGCCGTTGCGGGCGGTTTGTTGATCCTCCTCCCCGCCGTTTCGGGCGTCCTGTTAATCTTCCTCCCCGCCGTTGCGGATCGTTTTCAAGTCTTGGACTTTTGTTTTGCCTCAACCGTTTCGAGTGAGTTTGATATCCTCCGACCGTTGCGCGTGATTTTTGACTCTTCGACGTTGCGGATGGGTTTTGGTTCTTCATCGGAGGAATGGGAAGTCTTCCTCGTCTGACGTTTCGGGCAGTTTGTTGATTCCCCCTTCCGATGTTGCGGACTGTTTCCGGAAAGGGGACTTTATATGACGCTCCGATGTTTTGTTGTCGCCCGGCGGTGTAGCGGAGCGATTGACCATCTCTTGCTCCGATGTTGCGGAGGGGTCCGGACTTTGTGTCCGCCGACGCCCGACGACGGTGATTCAAATGTTATGTTTAGCCGTCGCGGGTGAGTAAGTATAGGGAGTTGTCCGCCGTTGCGGAGGGAAGAAAGTTCTGACCGCCCGCCACAGTTTTAGTTCGCGCCCGATTGAAATTTTCTCGCACGTGTGGCGAGTTTTTATATATACGGGGCGATAAACGGGGTTTTGTATTGTTTTCAAGCACTGTCGCGGTAAGTTGAGCTGTCGTTTGGGAGCGCGTGAGGACCTAGCTGTTGGTGTACCAGTGCCCAAGTGGCAGGAGGAGAAGTCTAGCCGTCATCAGCTCACTCGTTTGTTGGATTGCCAGGTAGGATCTTTACTACCTAGCCTCATGTTTTTCAAGGTTTCGATTAAGGGATTTATGTTGTGGTTTGGGTATTTCTAGGATTAGGCCCTCGTAGTTCCTTTCGCTCGCATGAGGTATTTGTCACCCATAGATAGAGTTGTCATAATCATCTCCCTGGTGGCTTGGCGCCCGTTTTTCTTCTTGTTAGGGTTTCCGGTCGGATGGCCGTTCGCAGTTAAAGAGGGGGGGGGAAGTTTCCCTTTTAGAGCCCGAGTTTTATTTTGTCGCGGCCGTTTCAGTCTCGCCCTGAGCAGTGGAGAAAGACGCGGTGTAGGCGGCCGGCGGCCGCCTGCACCTGGTTTGATTCCTTATGGTGATGATATCCATCGGTAATTTCGAGGGGGTTTTTTGCCAAAGATTTGATGGTGAATGCTTATCTGGTTAATTTCCCTAATGGGTTTGTCCATTTTACGAGCCCTAGCCTCCACCCGTGCCGCGCAGTTTGTCATTGTCAGCTACCTCGAAACCCTAGGGCAGTGCCACTGTTAGTATTTAAGTTCTGGGGGAAGCATGAGTAGTGGTGCTGGTGGGAGCTCCCTATTCGAAAAGTGGTTGTGGACTCCCGCGGTTGATAATCACACCGATGTAACTACCATGTCCGCGAGCAGCATAAGCTCTCGCCGTTTTTGATTTATCCTCACTAAAGCCATATCTGATTTCGGAAAGCTGTAGTTGCGCCTTGAGTTTAAAAGTTATGCATTTGCATTACATATCGTTTGATTGGAAAATGGCATCCTATGAATTGATGTAATTTTGATGCTAGGCCATTTAATGAATATTTCCATTTTTTGATTTTACGCCACATTAAGACATTGCTCATTATAGTGCAGTGGCAGATTGAGTCCATTTTGTGCTGGTAGTTTTGACAGACAAGGCATGGCGGGATTATGTGCACATGTGTTGGCTTATTTCTTGTTTACATATTAACATAGAATAATAGTATATTGCAAAATATTGCACGACCATTTCAAATTTTTCGGCCTGAAGGACCTAAGCCTAAATCCCATTATAGCTCTGATACACTTGAGAAAGATAAAACTGCTGCAAAATGTTCACAAGCCTGAAATTGCTTAATATCAAAATGTTTTACATTGCAGGAAGAATCTACAATGTCCAAGAGGCAGAAGAAGAAATCCCTAGCAATGGAGGAGGTGCCAGCAGCAGAAGTAGAAACAAAAACTGAGTACATCTATGAGGACACCCAATGTGTCACGGGGGTTGAGCCTGAATACAAATGGGGAGATATATACAGGTTGATTTCCCGCAGGGAAGTCCCAGACATGGGTCTGGAGGAAACACCCATTTACACAAACATAGAAAAATCTGCCATTATGAAAGTTGCCACCAGGCCCGAGCTGTTTCCATGCCCGGAGGTGATGAGATGGGTTATACCAAATACCAACCACAACTCAATGCTTATGTGTAATGTCGAGGGCCAGGGTTATGCCACCTTTAGCCTTGGGTACGTGGCCTTAGCTTACCACCTGCCGGAGCCTCAGCTCTTCCGGACAAATGAGTGGCTGGACAACCTTAGGATGGATTTTGTAGAAACCATGAAGAAGATGCTCTTGCTAGGGAAGCTATACCGACATAGAGAAACTGAAGAATATGACACAGCGAGTCTCAGACCTACTTACAGATTCATAGCTCTAATGTTGAATAGGATCTTTGGGAGAGCAAATGGCAGACTATTCAAATTCGAGTGGATACCCCTCATGTTCTATGTGGCCATGGAAGGCACGATCTTCAACTGGGCAAGTATAGTATCAAGCAGTCTCTCCTCTTGTGTGGCTGCAGCTCTGGAAGGAGAAGCTAGGAAGAGATCTAAGTTTTATATGAGCTCAATCCTGATAGATTGCATACTTTGTCACCAGCCTTTCCCCGGCCTCCAGTGTGTATGGGATAAAGACAGAATGCCCGTATATGCGGCCTAAAAACCTCTAGGGGCTCATCTATATCACAGTCACTACAGAGAGGTCTATGAGCAGTTCCTCATGCCATTATACAAGCTCATCTTCCGGGGAGAATGTAATTGCATGTTAGAAGACGCTATGCAGGTCATTGGTGAATATGGAGATTACTTTCTGACTGAAAATGGTATGTATATCAGGATGTTTGGAGGGTCGAAGACCCCTTTGTTGCTGCCCAAATATGCTACAGATTATATAATCCACAAGGAGGCAGTCAGACAAGTATACATTGATGGAGTTGGTCACTTCTTGTTCCAGTACAAGAAGACAACATATCCCCCCCTTCCATTTAAACTGGGAAATTATGAATTCGCAAATGTAAAACAAGCGCCCGAGTTCATAGAAGAACTAGGGAAGTTCCACTTTGGAGAAATGACTTTTCGAAGGAATGATACTCATGGCAGAGTAGCAGAACACTGCAAGAAACACAAGGTGACCTACGAATACAGCCATTATTTCGATAGCGATGAATCGGTTTACAGGATGGCTCCAAATATGACAGAGCTCCGCAAGAGATTCAAACCTAAGCATTCCACCAAGGGTGGAAAAGGATCTGAGCAAGAGAAGGCTGAACAAGCTAAGGCTGAAGAAGCAGCCAGAAGAATAAGAGAAGAGGCTCAGAGGTTGGAAGAGGAGGCTGCAGAATGGATGCGAAAAGGAGAAGAAGAAAAGAGGAAAGCTGCCCAAGAAGCAGTTGAACGAGCCAATGAAGCAGCCAGCGAAACAGAAGAAGCTGCTAAGCAAGCAGCCGAAGAAGCTCAGAGAAAGCTAGATGAAGAACTGCAAGAGCAGGAGGCCGAACAGATAAAGTTGATGCAACTGCAAGCTCCTGAGGCATCATCAGGGCTGAGTCAGGGAGATGAAAACCCCGAGATACAGATCCCTCAAGTACCCACTACCATCAAAGCTGCTACCCCTATGACTCAGCTGGTACCTTTCGTACAGGAAAAAGGGGAAGAAGTCCCTGATTTCAATACTGTTTATTATGACAAGGCTACTAAAAGAATCATGAGGAGAACAGAGAAAAAGATAGAGGCAGAAGGAATGACTAGCAAGATGATATCAGATAAAGCTGTGATGGTAGGGACAGATGTAGATCCGAGGTTCACCATAAGTGCCGGAAAGGCAGCCATACATGCTTCGGAAGATAACATAGATTGAATGATGAATGAAATAGAATCTACCAAGAAAACTTCCTCTCAGCTGAAGGACACCCTGAGGAAGGAAAGAGAAGAGAGCAATAAACTCAAAAGAAAATATGATCATGTGCTCAGAGAAATGGAGGCTACAAAGAGTGAAATCTACGCCATCCAGGGAGCAGCACATGCACAGGAAACAACACAAGAAGCCCTAAAAAGAGCACAGCAAGAAATTCTAGACTTGAAGAATGAAAAAGAACAGATGAGGGCGAAGATAGAAGACCTAGAAGAGCAACAGACTATTATATATGAGTCCAATACTGCATGTGTTAAAGGACTAAAAGAGAAACTAGAAGCAGCTAAACAACATCAGGTTGATCTGCAGCCGATCAAAGAACACATCCAGGCCCAGAAAGCTAAGGTGCTGCACCTGCAAACTGTTCTAGAAGAGGAAAGATGCCAGATTCTCCAGGTTGATAGCCAATTAGAAGAAATACTGGATACTGCTTCCTACTTTGTTGATAGGTCACAAGATATCCTTGAAGTATTGACCACCAGGATGGCAAGGGTAGAGAAAGGTGGAGAAGTCCCAGCAGAACTGCCAGACAAGAATAGACAAACCCTTCAGCGAGATTATGACTTGATGGAGTTCCCTATCACTACTACAGAGGACTTCAAGAAAACCGTCCAGAAAACAAAGGGACTGTGCACCGAATTTTTCAGGAGAGCCTTAGTCATTTACAACCGGTGTCAAGCAGAAGATGGGAAAAGGTTACACGAGTTCCCAGATCATGACTCATTTATAGAAATGTTGCAGAAAAGACAACAAGAGGAAGAGGCCAAAGTACAATGCATCCAAGCCATTGATGAACAAACCCTGAAGATTGAAATAGGCCATACAGCCGTTTGTTTGCAGCTCCTAGAAGAACAGGTGAGACTAAATGCAACCAGGGTCGAGGCCATCAAGAAAAAGGCTGAAAAGTTTGAGATTAATATCCAATTCTTGGAGCCCAACTCTTTTGAAGATCTCGCCAGAGAAGCTACAGCGTGGAAGAAGTTTCTAGAGAGTCAAGCGGGACCCTCTTAGTGAAAAGTCGGTCATTGTAATATTGTAAAATATTTGTAAAAGTTTTTGGGAAAAGGGGAAGCATTAGGAAGACCAAGGGTTGGGATGCCCAGAGGTCCCTTTGGGCAGCCCAACCATTTCTTGCATTTTGTATAAAAGTAGGAGACATAGATAATGAAAGGGCTTTTTCCCAGTAATACTGGAGGACTTATTGTAAGAAGAACTACTTCCTTTTGCAATAAAGATTTTAGTTTTCCTGTTGGAGAAAGATATGTGAAGTTTCCAAATGTTAACAAATGGATGGCGGAAAGATGAACTACTTTGTTTTTCAGCTTGTGTCCACAAATCGTGAGATCGTTCTAACTTCATGACCTATGTCTTGTTGAATGGTTTCTGATTCATTGTATGGAAAATTCACTCAGAGTAATGCTTGTGGCTCATATAACAGTTAGCTATCTGATTGTTAGAATATTTTATTATTCATGTGTTGTAAGCATAAATATCAGCTATCTGTAATTTGGTTTATTATGCA
>LPNX010459740.1:56728-70136 GCA_001517045.1 Pseudotsuga menziesii | reverse complement strand
CTTATTTCTTCAGTATTAAAGTCAACTTGAAATTAGAATTGCATGCATGCAAAAGTGAGCATAAACCCTAAAAGTGACATGCAAACCCTAAAAGTGCATACGGATCTATTTAAGAAGGGTTATGGGACTAAAGAAGATATCTATGATTATTGTTGATTGATTTTGGAGTTTTGAAGAGCAGCATAGCATGCAGCCGTGACAGTTGGGGTTGAAGACGGTGTCTTCAGATAATGAGGGTTTGGGAGTGAGATATCTGCCCTAGTCTCCTGATCATCCAGGTTTATCCACAACATTCATCATACACTTTAGTATCCAGAGATCCAACACATTCCGAAGGATTATTGTCAGACCCACATTTGCAGTTGGAAGTACCAAGGAAATCACAAATGGATTCATTGGGACCACAAAACCCAGTCTTTCCTCTACATGTTAGCTTCCTCTTTCTTAGCAAGCCCATCCTACAGCATCCTGGGACTATAAACGACCATTTTTCTCTTCTGGAGTAGCTATCAGCAAACAAAAAGCTTGGGGGTGTGAACAACAGAACCACATATCAATTCGCTAGGGCTCTTAGAGGTAGGAAAACCTCCACATGTGATAGTCTATCTCTCTGGCATCGGCAAACAGAGAATCCCACAAAGTTTTAGCCAGATCTGACCTCTCCTCCTACAAAAACGTCACCTTCAGTCTGGAGGGTGCTTACGGTATAGCATGGCGGTAACGATGGAGGAAAGAAGCACTACTAGCCCACCTATCTGGATCTTTAAGCATGCAACTATCTCTGGAGTCATTATTAGCCAAAATATCAGTGGTAAGTGTTAATTTCTCTCTACAAACCCAAGCCCTAATTCAACTACATTTTAGGGCATTTTTGCATGCACAATTATTTTGTATCTTTGTATAAGATTGAGCGTGTGATTCAACACTACAATAAAACATTAGAGAATATTAGTATTTGGGATATTACAGTGGTATCAGAGCATGATCCTTGCTAGTTGTGGGCACAAAGAAATTGAATAAAAGTGCATGTTTATGCATGCTTGTACATGCAAATGCATGTCAATGATGTTGGTCAAGTGTATGTAAGAAAAAAGGTTTTTCTTTTCCATCTTGTGAGAACATGAAGACAATGAGAAGGATCTTGATTGGATATTTGCAGAGGTTATCAGTACTTCAACATTTGCCTCGATATCATGATTATCTAGCCTTGGGTGATGAGGTATGTGCAACATTGTCCTTTCAAGATTATTACACCATCAAGTTTGGGAGCCATCCCAAGGATTTGGATGAGGATCTCCTTAAAGGCATAGTTGGGTGAGGGAATAAAGATGAGCATGAAGTACAAGTTATTGGTGAGTTTCATTTGGAGTTAACAATACATGATGAGGATGTGCATGAGGAGATAGCATTAGATCCATCCTGTGAGTCTAGCGACACAAGCACATTTTCTAGGCAGATTGTGGACAAGCCATGTGATGAGTTGGAGTTGGTACACTATTCATCACCTACAGCAGGAATCCAAATAGTTATGACAGGAGAAATACATGAGGTGCAAGTAAACGAGCACAACAATCGAGACAGTGAGCAGTTACACATGGAGGTTAGAGAGAGTTTATACATGCATGAGATAGAGCTTCCAGATGATAGTCACCGAAAGAAAATTGAATGTGTTAAAGAAAGCATTCTAGCAATGAAAGAGAGGACCAATATACTCCGAGACACCATATTACAACAAGATGTTGAGCTTACAGTTCTTCAAGTTATATGTATCGAGTCAGTGGTCAAGCTTTCTAGTATTTAAGAGCAGTTGGATTCCTTGACGGGGCTGCAGAAGAAACATACTATTGCATTTCAAAGAAACCCTCTTCAGGAGTACATAGACAAGGCTTGCGGTAGCTTGAGTCCACAATTGCATAATGGCAGATGTTTTTTACAAGTTGGTCATGATCGAGAAATTAGGCAGCGGTATATGAGCATTGCAGTTGAAATTAGAAGGGAAGAATGCCAACTTGGTAGGATTATTCCTTGTGATAGTGCTTATGGACAAGGTGCTTTTTGGGGGTATGATGAGATTAAGAGGTGGTGTCCTATTGAGTGGGCGATTCTTGGGAAGCCATTCCTATCCAAGGGTATAGTCCCACAACAACCTTGGGATATTTGGGATGAAAGATGCACAAGTTTACATTGGGATCCAGGAGGGAGACCTTATGAGGGATGGATACAATGTTTACAGATGGGGTTACTTTGGAGTCTATAGGATGCTCCTTGTGTCGATACTACGCAGGGTAGCGGTGGATGCATTTTGACCTCTACAATTCTCAGATTGAGTTGGGACCCTGGGATTATAGTGACTGGTAGCTTAGTGATTGCTAGAGGATGCTTTCAGGAGGTCTCTTGTGATGGTACCTCGTTTACATCGTGGTTAGTCACTCTACTTCTAAGAGGCTTCCATGGGATATCTTGTGATGGTACAGTGTAGTGCATTTCTTTGAACAAAGGATGCTACATATCTCCTAGGATAATTTGGGACTCTGGGATCATGCCTAGATTCAGTTGGTTTAGTTTGATTGATTGTGGAGTTGCGTTGGTTGCTTGAGGACAAGAAATCTTTGGTGAGGGAGGACTGTAATGTTCCATTTTTGATAAATAGGGAATTGACTAAGGACCTTTAATACCAGGAGCACATTAGGACAATTATTCAGTCATCAATATAGTAAAGAGGGCCATTAGAGTTATTATCATAAAGCATGCAGAGCATGCAGGCCTTATTTCTTCAGTATTAAATTCAACTTGAAATTAGAATTGCATGCATAAAAAAGTGAACATAAACCCTAAAAGTGCATAAGGATCTATTTAATAAGGGTTATGGGACTAAAGAAGATGTCTATGATTATTGTTGATTGATTTTGAAGTTTTGAGCAGCAACACAACGTGTAGCCGCGACAGTTGGGATTGAAGACGGTGTCTTCATCTAACGAGGGTTCGACAGTGAGATATATGCCCTAGTCTCCTATCAGGATAGATCATCCAGGTTTATCCACAACATTCATCATACACTTTAGTATCTAGAGATCCAACACACTTTGAAGGATTATTGTTAGACCCATGTTTACAGCTGAAAGTATCGGGGGAATCACAGAAAGATTCGCTGGGACCACAAAACCCAGTCTTTCCTATGCATGTTAGCTTCCTCTTTCTCGGAAGGCCCATCCTACAACATCCCAAGGCTTTCAGCCATCAGTTTTCTCATATGGAGTAGCTATCAACAAACAAAGAGCTTAGGGGGTGTGAGCAGCAGAACCATAGATCAATTTGCTAGGGATCTTAGAGGCATCCAAACCTCTGCATGTGACAGTCTATCCCTAAAGCATCATAGACAGAAAATCCCACAAAGTTTTAGCTAGGTCTGAACTCTGCTCCTACAAAAACGTCACCTTCAGTCTGCAGGGTGATTATTGTACAGCGGGGCGGTAACACTAGAGGAAAGAAACACTACTATCCCACCTATCCAGATATTTATGCATGCAGCTATCTCTGGAGTCATTATCAACCGGAATATAAGTAGTAAGTGTTAATTTGTCTCTGCAATCCCTATCCCTAATTCAACTACATTTTAGGGATTTTTTGCATGGCAAGTTTGCATGCACAGTTATTTCGTATCTTTGTATAAGATTGAGTGTGTGAGTCAACGCTACAATAGAACATTAGAGAATATCAGTATTTGGGATATTACAACTACCCTGGTGGAGGAACATAAGATTGGACTTCAAGAGGTGATGAGGCCATTCCTTAGGGTAAATTGAATGGATCTACTCCTTCTCGACATCCAAAGAAACATTGTTTCCAAGTTCATAGTAGAGGGACGCAAATTGAGCTCTCATCTGACTGGATTTTGGAGGTGCAAAGTTGATGGGTCTATGGTTTTTATGGATACTTTTGTAGGCATAAACCCTCTCTCCACAAGTTGTGACACTAGTTGGGTGAAGTCAAGGGTTGCTTTTCCTTGGTAAGGACATGACACTGGTTGGGTGATGTTAAGGGTCACTTTACAAAGGTAAGGCTAAAGTATCTCCTTTAAAGAGACCTTTTTCTTTGTTTTTAAGTGTTTGGGGGATCCTAATTGGTGATGTTGGAGGATCCTTATTGGTGATGTTGTTCTTCAAAAGGGCCCCTAGTGCTTAGGTGGAGTAGGCTTGGTTTTGCTTCCCATTTATTATTTTTCATGGCGTTAATTTTCTATGGGTTTGTTTGGAGGGTCTCCCCCTTCAACTAGTTTGTGCCAAGATATTTCAAGCGATTTGTAATTCCATTGATGAGTACGAGGGTGTTGAACCACTTTATATTTCTATGGAAGGGTTTCCTTATTCTCATGGAGATGAATGTTAGTCTTCTTGCAAAGGCTAATTAATTGGTTTGAGGGGGTTTTCATTAGACGGTTGACTTGGGTTGAGTGGATCCTTTCATATGTTTTTTTTTCATAACACTGGACATATTATGAGAAAATTTCCTTTGGTGAGGGTTTTAAGTGGTGAAGGGATATTGTTGTGGACATATCCACTATCGGTGTGGATAGATCTATTAAGGTGCTTGTGGTAGTTCTAGACTATCCTACGATTTCACGTGCTAAATAAGGTGGAGATAAACAACACTCTAAAGTCAAATCTCGGTCCTCAAGCTAGAGGAATTATTGATAGGGTTTCATTGCTTATGCAAGACTCATTTCCTCCTCTAGTGGATGTGGAATATTTCATTCTTTGTGAGAATGTTCCCATGGTATATGGGATTGGTGATCTCTCACAAATCATATCCTTGTTTTTTCCCTTTCCAGGTTCCATTAGCTAGAAGGAGGATCCCAATGTTGTTCCAAAGACCTAAGCAGATGTGAAGGTGGGGCTGATGCCTATGGTAGGCCCTAATTTATCCACGCTTAAATATTCCCCAATTATTGGTGATTTTTTTTATTGGGGATTTAGGGCCTTTAGATTTCTTGGGTATGTTTCAATAAAGAAATTAAACTAAGAGAACTCAATGTCTTTCATGGGGCTGTAGGATATAGCTTTGAGCCTTCTGGGTCATGATGGTTCCAGCGGGGGACACTACTATAATAGTGGAGATGAAGTGGACTCAATTGTGCTCCCACTTGAAGATGAGATAATATATGCCTCATTGGCTGAAGTTGTTACTTTGAAGAGGGAGAAGCATTCAGATGATTGGGAAATTTAGGCATTTCAATGGTGGAGGAGAAAGATTTAGGTGGATATCCTCCCAATTCTATTGCTTATGGGGTGTACACGATCGATTTTGGTAATTGGAATAAGTTTGTTATTTTAGTTAATTTCCCTCCAAGTTCTTAGACTCGAGGAACTCTTTTAAATAAATTAAGACAATCACTTAGTACCTCCTCTCATATGGAAGTTTGATAGAAAGCCTTTGGGCCTATTGTTTGTTGAATTTTTTTATCACTGCTCTGATACTTTAGTGAGGTTGTTAGGATTGGGTTTTGTTAGATATAATTTAGATGATATTCCTCATATTAGGGTTTGTAGGAAGCAATAACTTCTCTAGAATACAATGGGTGATGAAAAATTTGATGGCAATTAGGTTTGTAAGAATTGTTGCTGTAGTTTTTTCTTTCAAGGAATATAACAATCATAGTTTTTTTTAACCAAAACATAAATCCAAATTATGTTTATAATTGATCGAGCCAAACATTTGATGACTTATTTTCATTAACATATAACTTTTAAATTTGCAATTTCAATTTATTTAAATTCACAGAATAATAAGATGAACCCACAATATTGTATATGTTTGTGTAATGAAAAACCACTAAGATTACAATGAATATTGTTTGACAATCTACACTCTTAGTTCTACTTAATCACCCACATTTACTTCACCACTTACATTTACATAATCTTGTTTTATACCTGGTGCAACAATGGCAACAAGTGCATTTTCAAAAACCCTTTCCCCCTAGGTGTATATGGAATAACAAACCACCATTTTTTGCCACAAACATTAATATAGAAAAAGCTTGCAATGTTCTAGAAATACAAATAGTTTGGCCCAAGATGTTGACATTTCTATTTTTTTTCAATAGAAAAAAATGCAATTTCTAATCAAGTGAGAATTAAAAATTACATTCTATTTCAAAAAAGATCATTACAAAAAATTGTATAGCCTCTTTCTTACCAAAAACAAATGTCTCTTAAATAATCTGATAGAAACTTATCAATCTCCGGTTTACGGGGACCTATCATATTCCAATTTTCTTTTCAAAACAATTCCATAACAATGCTTCAATTGCTTATCAAATTTGTTTATATGTCCACCTAACAAATTAAATTGGTATAATTTTTTTTAAATTAGTAAATATTAATATTTGAGATTATATAGGTTGTCATGTAATAGCCAAAGCACCTTCATGCGATTCTTCCAACAATATTTAACTTCCAAAAGACGTGTAAATGTGATGTGGTCAAAGTAAGTTGATATCTCCTTGAAACGGTTTGAACATTTTGAATATAAACTTTACTCTTCATTTATTTAATAACTAATGCAAAATTTCTTCACAAGAATTTTATGGTCATTAATTCACAAGAATTTTTTGCTCGAGGGATTAGTGTCGCTTTGAACTTCACAAAATGATTTCAAAGCCATAGAGGATGCCTCCAACACCACTAAATCAAATGGACTCTATCGTGCCTCCAACATTAATTTTCTATTAATAACTCACCCACCTACCTTGTTAGTCTCTTTTATCACTATCCTACAACCTTGAAATAAAGCATATATCTATGATTAACTCTATCATGGGGGAATCTAACGCTCATTAAATAATTGTGCATTACTATCCAACCATATACCCCATAATATATTTAAGTTCTTTGATATCAAACCATTTCTTTAAACACATCTCGACAAGTTGGCATTTATTTATTTATGTTAATAAAATAATTCACTGTCTAAGTCATATCTAACATCTCAATAAAATAGTTTAAATTTTAAAATAAAGGATATGTAGCCCAACTCAATTATATCTTGAATGGCACCATCATAATCAAGTTATTCTTTTATTAGGTCTGTATCCTTTGAACTTGCATGATTTGTTTGATCAAATGAAACATACACTCAAGAATACATGCATAGAAAGTTTTGCAAGATATGTTCATACATGCATAGAAATTTTTGCATATTAAAAATAATAATTATACTTAAACTTGTAATATCACATATCATCTTAGCAAATTAAAAATAATAATTATACTTAAATTCATGACCAATTTAATATCACATATCATATTTTTGTATCAAATTCTCATGTTCAATGCATCTAGTTCACTTTCCTTATTGGCTTTCACTTTCCTTATTGGCTAGTCACAAATGTCAAATTTGCTTCTTCATCCACGTGTTTGTACACTCCGTGGGCCACTGATAACATATTTTTGCCAAGGAATGGATTATGGAACACAAGATGAGTTTGACCTTCTAAATGATTATATCTCTTGATGTTTTTATAAATCTCATTGTACTTTACTGCCCTTTCCTGTGTATTGACCAAAGTGAATTTATTCATTTTATCCCATTCATCCTCATTTAGGATGTGAGTGAGCACTTAATATGATCATATTAATATTAATATTAATATTTGATCAATTTTTTTTATATATGTTCGCCTAACACATTAAATTGGTATAAAAAAATGTTTACAAAATTAGTAAATATTAATATTTGAGATTATAGGCTGCCTTGTAATAGCCAAAGCAGCTTCGTGCGATTCTTCCAACAACAGTAAAATTGTTTAACTTCCAACCTCAATATTTAACTCCCAAAAGACGTGTAAAAGTGACGTGGTCAAAGAGAGTTGATATCTCTTTCAAATGGTTTGAGCATTTTGAATATAAACTTTACTCTTCTTTTATTTAATAACTAATGTAAATTTACCAAGAATTTTATGGTCATTAATTCACAAGAATTGTTTGTTCGAGGTATTAGTCTCGCTTTGAACTTCACAAAATGCTTTCAAAGCCATAGAGAATTCCTCCAACACCACTAAATCAAATGGACCCCATCGTTCCTCCAACATTAATTTTCTATTAATAACTCACCCACCTACCTTGTTAGTCTCTTTTATCATTATCCTACAACCTTGAAATAAAGCATATATCTATGAGTAAACCTATCATGGAGAATCAAACAATCATTAAATAATTGTGCATTGCAATCCAACCATATACCCCATAATATAAAGCATGTAAAAGCTCTATATTCTTTAAGTTCCTTTATATCAAACCATTTCTTTAAACACATTTCCACAAGCTAGATGCTGGCATTTATTTATTTATGTTAATAGAATAATTCACTATGTGGATCATATGTAACATATCTTTTTATCAAAAAGATTAAATAGTTCAAATTTAAAATAAAGGACATGTAGCCCAACTCAATTATCTATTGAATGGTACAATCATAATCAAGTTATCATTTTATTAGGTTTATATCCCTTAAACTTGCATGATTTGTTTGATCAAATGAAACATACACTCCAGAATAACATGTTTGTTTGACATGATTCACACTCTCCACTTTAAAATGATGACCATATGTCTACATTACAAGATATGTTCATACATGCATAGAAAATTTTGCATATTAAAAATAATAATTAGACTTAAACTTGTAACAATACATAAATATGTCCACTTTAAATTTATGCAATTAACTTCATGACCAATTTAATATCACATATCATCTTTTTGTATCAATTCTTATGTTTAATGCATCTAGTTCACTTTCCTTATTGGCTACTCCCAAATGTCAAATTTGCTTCTTCATCCATGTGTTTGTACACTCTGTGGGCCATTGATAACATATTTTCGCAAGTAATGGAACACAAGATGAGTTTAACCTTCTAAACAATTATATCTCTTCTTGTTGTTTATATAAATCTCACAGTACTTTACCGCCCTTTTCCTAGTAGCCTCCATGTTTACCAAAGTGAATTTATTCATTTTATCCCATTCATTCTCATTTAGGAAGTGAGTGAGCACATAATATTATCTATTTTTACAAGGAAAAAAATTATGCCATAAACAAGATAATCATATATATGTGAAATTCAAGTATATTACCTCTCATAATATGTATTTCTCTATTTGTTTCAAGTGTCTCCCTTGCTAATCATTATTCATCATAATCACCATCCCACATGAGTCAAGCATAGAAAATCAAACATAAAGAAAAACAAAAGACGCATTAACAACATACCCTTTAGTGATGCACCCTTTAGGATGTGTTTGTACCTCTCTACGAATGATGGCAAATGAAATCTAATAGGCCTAAAGTTCTCTTAATCAGCCTTAATACTGATAAAAATCCCCTTCAACAATCTTTATTTTGCAATTCTACCCTTCCGCAACTAAGTCCTTTTGCAACTCCACCTTTCCACAATATCGAGTTTCCACAACTCAATCCTTCCACAATTGAATCCTTCTGCAACTCCACCTTTCTGCAATCTTGAGTTTCCGCAACTCAATCCTTCCACAACTGAGCCTTCTGCAATCGTCTTTCCGCAATACTCTTTCTACAAGGCCTTTTCCGCAAGGCTTTGTTCTGCAATTTGCGGATTGCGGATTGCAGGTTCACCAACTTTCACAACCGAACTTCCACAACTTTACGGCTGCAATGATCCTTTTTGCATGCAGATTTTGGATTGTGGGTCCTCCTTCCAACTTTTCCAAAGTTGGCTTCCACAATTTGTTTCTTTGCGGCCTCGCCTTCACACTTGCATATGTTCACTTCTCCTTTGCGGAAATTAACCACAACCGTTGATCTGCTGAATTTCATAGATTCTTGGATTATACTATGATAGTCAAATCAATCCATGGAATGATTAATTGGTGATGTAGAAATGACTCTACGCTGTTAGGGATTCTTCAATGTTTTGTCAAACCATCAAATCGCACATGCAGATAGACATAGGGAGCTTAAAATCATGTTTTTGGTTATTGAAGGAAGACATCAAATATATGAAAACACATGCAGGTGTTTTTAAATCTCTGTTCTTCATTCAATGAACCAACACACTTACATACTCTCTATTATCCTTCCCTTATGCCTGATTATACATTAGATCAACTACATTTAAATAGAGCTTCATCAACCTATCGGATCCTAATAGCAAGATTTGAACCCCTAAGAAAGGAAATCTACAACTAACCTATCCTCAAGCAACCTCTTACAAGATTCGAGGACAATAGTGGAAAATTGCCATTTATTACAATCAAAATAAATCCTAATAACTAACCCTATCCTTCTAGAATTTGATTACATGGAAATGCAAAAACAACATTGACTGCTTATTCAACAAACATAGGACTTTGTCTCGATGCTCCTGCATCAATGAAGAACATCTATCTACAACTCACCACACCAACCAATTGAATGCCTTTCACTAAATGTATCAATATATGGAATTGAGTTTCCATAAAGTTAGTAGGCAACTGTTTCTCACAAATGCAAGTAATTTCCACTATTTCATTTTGCCATCTAGGGATGTGATCCACCTAAATTCAAGATGACCCCAACTAATTCTTAGTTAGTAATTTCATATAAAATTTGTCACATCATTACTTGATATTTTGATGAATATACTCCGTTAAGATAAATATATTACCTAGATATAAAATATGAGAAAATGACCTTACAAACATAGATAATTGCCCCATTATGGCATGACATAAATCTTGTGTGAAACAAGTGCATCAACCTATAGCTATCATATAAATATGTTGAACATATGTATCCTCGATTTGATTAAAATATGATCATAATATTACAAGGGGATTTAAATTAAGGTTTTATACTGATTTATATAAAAACCACATTAGTAATATGTATAATTGACAACCTCGGATGCGGGTGATAGGACACATGACACGGAGGACAGGATGGTTAGGGATGACGAGGCCATATATGTGGACTTGGATGTGGCTCAGAATGGCATGGATGTGGCTCAGGATGGCGTGGATAGGGACGTAGCATAGGATGGCTCGGACATGGATGCGACTCAGGATGACGTGGATATGGCCGTGACAGAAGATAGGGTTGCGAATGTGGATAGGGAAGTGGACATGATTGTGGCTTTGGATGGTGTGAACGACCAGGAGGATGACGGATGGCAGCATGCAAACCAGCTCCCTCATGGGCCCGACACCTTTTCGGTCCACAACGAGAACAGAGATTTCCTCACCGGCAACCGACTTTCGGCCACCTTCGTCGATGACGCCAGCACCAATAGAAACGTCGGCAGTTCCAGTCCCCTTTGCAATTAAGGCCAAGTAGGCTGGGTACAGAGTCATTAAGGCTCGCATGGATGTTCATCGGGCTGGGTGGAATATGGCTCCTCCCCTATTTCTTGCTCACCATTCCAATTAATCCACCAATAGCACTTAGTGCAATCCCCGTCTGTTCAAGCCTGCTTCACCAAAACCTATCCCAGTATGTTCCTCTCCCCCATTTCCTATTTTAGTCACGCGCTCCCCTATTTCCTATTTCAGTCACATGCCCCCCTGTTGAAATTCCCATCTGTTCTGCTCCCTCGTTGCCTGTTTCAGTCACGCACTCTTTGGAAACCCCATGCCACTGAGACAAAGAGAACCTCTTAGACGCGGGAGAAGACCCCCCAGAGGAGGAAGAGGTCGCGGAAGGGCTGGCAACCATGAGGAACCACCCTTCCACCCAAATGCCAATAATAGGGAATTCGAATCTGAGATTTTGGCCGTGCTAAGATCCCTAGTTGAAGACTGGGAAGACGAAATATCGGGCTCCACTACTGCAGCCACCCGCACCACCTTCCGCAGGGAAAATTACTGGGTTTTTAAAAAATTGCTCACCAGACTCATTCTTCATGCTGTTAACGACATCCCCGACCCTGCTTAGGCACCCCCACCCCCTCCGCCTCTACCCCCTCCACCGCCTCCTTCTCCTCCTCTTCTCCCCACTCCTCCCCCTCCACCACCCCCAGGTTAGAGCACTCTCATCGCTCCACAACGACAGTTTGTGAGGAAGAAAGGAAAAGCCACCAGGAAGACGTCACCACAGCCTGTCAATCAACCAGCACTGAACCGCAGACAACTCCATGAACAACAACTCCATAGGCGTCAACAAGAAACCAGAACATGAGCGGGAGAATGGCATGAAGCAGGAACTCTAATGGGACACTGAATATATCTGCCCAATCACCGAGGTTCTGTATGAGCCACTCTGACGCTAGCCGTTTCATTCCTCCAGATGTCTAGAATCCACAGTTTTTATGTTTTTTCTGCTTTCCAGTACATGACACCTGTCTAGTTTATGTTTGTCCGGTTTTCAATTACTCCGTTCAGTATTTTTGGACTGTTTAAGATTTGTTTTCCCCTCTATGGGGAGGATCATTTTTTGATACTCTTAGATCGCCTATTTTGGCTCGGTTTTGTGTTCTCGCAACACACAAACTTGTATCATTACCTTTATTTTTATCTTTACTTAATAGATTAGACCTGAACTTACAAAAAAAATTATGTATAATTGACAAGGGGTGGCAGAAGCGAGGGGGATATTGTATGATCTCGGGGGAACTTAGAAGGAAATCTTTTCCTAGGGACTAAGATGTAGCTCCAACAACAAATCAGAATCCCTCACACTATACAAAGGGGTCAAAATAATGGATAAGGTTGGTATTATAGATTCCGTTATCATCGAGGATTCTTAGATCCTAATTAGAGTATTCGAAACTAATAACCCACCAGCATAACTTAGTCTAACAATAATATATGAGTGAATAAGGAAACTCTTGGACCATTAGGGAAGCTGGGATTTACTCCACATTCTTAGGAACAAAAACATGGAAGCAAATCACATGGAAAATGTGGCTACAACTCTTCCAGAACGAAACCCACAATTTATACATGGACAACAGAAACAAGTTGAAAATTTATATTATTGTGAAATATAGGAGGGGGATCATGGTGGTAGAAGGAGCTCAAAACCTAGCCCTCGGGCTCATGTGGAGGGAAAGTGATAAAAAACCAAGAGAAAGGAACAACAAAGATAATCCCTTGCGGGGAAATTGGAATCCTTAGTGAATTATTGATGACATCATGGGACGGTGGGAGTGGTCAGATAATCGACGAGATGTCCTGTTGTGCCCCTACCCAACAGCCTTTAAAAAACCATTATTTCATCAAACAAAATTGTATTTTATTTTTGATGAAATGTTTGAATTTCATATAGCAAACTTAAAGAATTAAAAGCTACTGAAATGGTGACATTCTAGCAGCTACTGAAACATGAAATTCAATGTTTTTAAAAGAAACCTTTGCGAACTATGGATTAGTTAAACAAAATCACTACTTTAAAATTATTA
>LPNX010459740.1:0-54635 GCA_001517045.1 Pseudotsuga menziesii | reverse complement strand
TAAACCCGTCGAGAATAGCCATTCCAAACAGCTTGGAGCCTGTTTAAGGATCCCGGACTGGGTTATTTCTCCGTGTTGCGAGCAAGTCACATATGCCCGTCAACATGTCCACACACAGTGAAATCATGGCTCATTAAAAAACCAAGGGGGGGATCTTGATGTGAAGCAAGGAGACATAATTAATTCAAGTGGCAATTCTAATTGATGGGACAATCCTGGTACCTAGCAGATACAAGTAACTCCTCACCATGATCTGCAGACGGAAGCAAACATCATAACTAAGAATGGAAGGTCGACTCTTATTCTGAGCTAGTTCACTAGGAATGGAAGCAATAATGGTGTTAGGAGAAAGAGGAGAGTATCCATGTAAGGTAGAGGAATAGAGCATGGAGGTTGATGAAGTATAGGAATCAATAAGGGGAAGAGTGTAGGGATTTTATTTCAAGGGCGAAGCGTTCTCAAATATTTGGAGGAGATAATGATGAATAACGAATGGAGCCTAAGAGGAGGACTGTTATGTTTCACACAACCTTTGGAGAGTAAAGGAAAGCCACCAAAACCTAAATATAAAGGTGCATAACCTCTGTGTATGAACTTTGGGAATTTGAGATAAGACTGGAGCAATGGCAGTCAGATAGGGAACAAGCACACCTGGTGGACTGAGGTGACATCAGCATGGATTGACTTGGACCAACAGAGAGCATGGATTGACATATTGGAAGCTTGGGTGGACCAATGAGAATCAAATTTGATAATAATGCAGAAGAATATGACCAACAAAGAGATAGGGGAAGTGTCCTCCTCCCGACAGTTGGAAACGCAGAATGAGAACTAGGTCCCATGGGGAAATTTCTAGTGTTTTTCAATGTGTTGTAAACACAATTTTCTATCAATCCAGTTTGTAATATTCTATATCTATATTGGTAGGAGTCTTATAAATGATCAAGGAAACCAAATTTCGTAGTTATTGTATGTAGAATTTGGCCAAGGCCCTTGTTTACTATCTTGGACCCATTTTGAAATTTTGGATAATATTTTGTAAAGGGGTTTTCCCATCTTTTATAATACAAAACTACTATCAACAATTGTATAAAAAAATGTACAATTGACAAAATATGGTGATCATGTGTCTTGAAACCCATCATTTAACCATCAACGGTGAATGATTTTCTCAATGAAGATTTGTATATTGTCGGTGTTCTAATTGTATAAAACATATTCTTCGCAAGCTATAAGTCATCCTTAAACAATGTGCATGGTAGTTGGTGTTGTAAAGGATTTCATCCAAATGGTAAAGAAAATGGATGAAGAATATATGATACGTTTGATTTTCTTGGCTCCAAGAATATTTTGAACTTCTTCGGCTCTGGTTCGCCTTTGGAGGACTGGGTCTTTACAGGATCGTGAACCTTATTTGCTGATACATTGTCTTTGGAGGCTTGTTGAAGTGCAAGACCGCGTTCCTTTTCATGTCGATGCTGGATTGAACGTTCTTTTGGCTCTGGATTGATTTTGGAGCACCTGCTATGTTTTGAATGCAAGATCGGTCCTCGTTTCTACTGGTTATAGGATCATAGTGCAGGATCTTCATCTGATTGGAGTGATCTATTTGATATAGAATTTTTTTGAACCCAAAGTACCTTCGACTATGGTTCTTTGATTTGGTTTATTGGCTCATTTCCTATCTGTGTGAGGTTTTTTTCTATTGGCAGGAACGTGGTGATCTAGTGAGTTGATCCTCGAATCTGTAAAGAAGGAGATCCATTGGTGTTTGGGTATTTGATGTTCTTTAAAAAGTATCACAACGAAGCTGATTTGAGTGTAGCCTTTGATGGACATCGCGAGGGGGTCCTCTGCCACATGAACTAGATTTGTTAAGAAAGCTGATCTACCTTCTGTTTAATTTCCCGATGAATGGCCTTGTCACACGACTTTAAATATAGCTGAGAGAGGGCTCATTGGGAAATTTTATGGTCTCTGGCCTTCTCCTAAGGCTATTGATGGATGGATACAGAGAAATTGGAGGCCCTTGGTAACTGAAGGAATTCAAAATCACCTGGTTGGAAGAGGATATTATGTCTTTGTTTTTTATTTAGTTGAGGATCGAGATCTTATTTTTTGAAATGGTCCATACTTTGTGGGCCCTCAGGGGCTCTATTTAAACAAATGGTCTTTGGATTTTGATCCTACCTAAGACGTCTCGTCTACTGTTCCTATTTGGGTAAGGCTTCCTCACTTACCTTTACATTGCTGGAACTTAGAATCTTTGGAAACCATTGGGAACAAGCTTGGAAAATATATTGATAGGGAAGAAAGGAAAGATCAATATTTGTGTGCAAGGATATGTGTTGAAGTTGATTTGGAGATTGGGCTACCTGAGGTGATCAATTTAACGATAGCTGAATGGTCTCATTTACAGGATCTATATTATGAACAACTTCCTTTCAAGTGTCAGCACCGCCATGGGTATGGTCATTTTTACAGAAATTGTAAAAAAAATTAGAAGAGGATATTGAAGAAGAAAAGGATGATAAATGGACTCATGTTCAGAAATTAGGTATTTCCAGCCAGGACAATAGAAAGAAAGGTAAAGAAGGAAAGACTAGGAATGGAGGTACTATTGATGGGAATACTCTCCCTATAGTATTAGGCTACAAAAAAACACAATACTTCATCTAACCATTTTGTTGTTTTAAGTTATTTTGGAGACATTCCTGTTCTAGAAGAGGGAGAAGTGCAGTGCTTAACAGAGCAGGATAATGATGTGGATGTAAACACCAGACTAATGGAACTATCAGGAACTGTAAATTCAGAACTACCTAGTGTAGATGCAATCCTTTAGGAAATTCGTCCTTCTCCAAATGGAGCCAATCCCTCTCCTTCTTATGCAGATATAATAAATAAGAAACCAGTTGACAGTTCTGGCTCTTCTGATGAAGACTCCAATGAGAAAATATCTAATAAGGTGGGAAGGAAGTCTTGAAAGGATGCTAGATAAGTAGAGGCAGAGAGATTACATATGCATGTCATTCGATACACAATTGAAATGTCTCTTGGTAGAAGCAAGCGGACTAGACCCCCAAAGGGAGTCATAAATCCCTCTTTCTTGAGTAAATAATGCAGATCGTCTCTTGGAATTGCAAGGGTTTGGGGAATCCAAACAAAGTAGAAGCATTGAAAGACCTAATGAAAATGGATTCTATTGATATTATTTTACTCCAAGAGATAAAAATTGAAGAGGATGCTCTTCTTTCCTTAAGAAAAACAAAGTGGAAAATGAATGTTGGCAAGGCAGTCAGTGCACGAGGTACTTTTGGAGGCCTTGAAACCTTATGGTGTGAGGATAATTTTCTTTTGAAAATCTTGCTTGTGACCCAACACTAGATTTACATAGAACTTCAACATATTTCTAGTAAGATCTCCAAAAAAAGGAATGCTGGATACACTGTCAGATTTCATAGAAATCTATTCTCCCTCAAATATTATCGTGGTAGGGGATCTTAATATTGTTCTAGAACCTAAAGAGAAAAACGGTGGAGCACGTGGCAAGGATCCTTTACAAGATACTGTGGAGTCTTTGATTCAAGCCGGCGATCTTCTTGACTTTAAACCCAAAAAAGGTTGATTCACATGGTCCAATAACAGAGTAGGGACTGCCAATATCTCTGCTCGTCTTGACAGGTTTCTTGTTTAGAGTTCCTTGATGGAGGGGAAATTCATTATTTCAACCAAAATTCTGTCGAAATTAACTTCAGACGATCATCCTATTTCCCTGATGTTCGAAGAAGAGGAATATCTTGCTCCAATTCCATTCAATTTCAGTCCTATTTGGATTGAGAGAAACAACTTCTGGAAATTTGTGACAAAATCTTGGTCTCAGTATGTTGAAGGTTCTCCTAGTTTTGTTTGGGAGTAGAAGTTAAAGAACACTAAGTATGCATTAGAAAATTGGGCAAAAAAATAACTCATTACTCCGATAAGCAGTAGGACAAAGAATGTGCAGGTGTTAGCAGAGATTCAATTATGAATGGAGGAAATTGAAATTACCAAAGCACAATGGATTCTGGAACAATCATCCCAAATTAAAACCTTTCACTCTTTTTGCCAGGAAGAGGAATACCTTCGGCTGAAGTCACGTATCCTTTGGCTCCTTGCCAAAGATAAAAATTCAGCATTCTTTCATCGTTAATGAAAATCTAGTCTCTCACGTAATCATATCTCTGAAATCTCCACAGGTGAGGGAGAAATCATTAAAGGACATGAACAATTAAAGCAGGCTACAAGAATACATTTTCAGCACTTGTTTCACGAGGATGGAATCTCTAATGATGAAGTGACTGCTGATTTTTTATCTAATGTCTCTTCTATTGTTAGCTTAGAGGGAAATGCTGGTCTAATGAAGCCATTTTCTGAAAAATAAATTTTGGATGTAATATGGGAAATGGATCCAGATAAAGCTCTAGGGCTAGATGGATTCTCCTTCCATTTTTACAGAGCATGATGGAAAATCATTAAAACTGACCTGCTCCGAATGGTGACAACCTTAAAAAAAAAGCTAAAGTGGGAGGGTGTACTAACTCCACTTTTCTTTCTTTAATCCCAAAGGAATTTAACCCTATAACTTTTGAGAGATTTCGACCTATATCGCTATGTAATGCCTCCTATAATCTCCTTGCTAGACTATTTCCTAATCGAATCAAGCCTTTTATTGGGAATTTGATCTCTCCTCTTCAAGGGGGTTTTGTAAATGGTAGGCTTCTAGTTGAAAATGTAATTCAAGCCAAGAATACCTCCATTCTAGTTTTCAAAGGAAGGAGAAAGGAATGTTAATCAAGTCGGATATAAAAAATGCCTTTGATCGAGTTAAGATTTCATTTCTTTATAAAGTCCTTCTCTCTTTTTGGTTTAGCGATGTGTTTGTTAACTTGATAAAAGCTTGTACTGATAGGCCTTAGATAGCAACTCTTGTCAATGGCAGACCTTCAAATTTCTTCCAAGATTCTAGAGGACTCCGCCAAGGATGCCCTCTATCACCTTTCCTCTACATTTTGATGGCAGATTCTCTTAGCAGAAAGCTCACAATTGAAAAGGATGCAGGTTATATTCCAGGCATTAAGATAGCAAGGGGAGTGGATCCTATAAACCACGCCCTCTTCGCGTACGACTCTCTCCTTTTAGGAGGGGCTTCATTAAAAATTACTCAGGCCCTTAATGAAATTATTCAAAACTTTTGCTTAATTTCAGGAGCTGTGATCAACAAAAAGAAAAGTGTTGTCTATGGTTGAAATGTAGACCATCCAAAAATTTTACGAATTTCTCATTCTTTGGGTTTCCCTGGCTTTGATAAGTGGGATAATATAAAATATATGGGATTACCTCTTACCCTGGGGTGAATTCCTCCTTCTCTTTTGTTGGAAGTTTTAGCTATGATAAAATCCAAAATTGCTTCATGGGGTGGACAGTGGTTAACCAACGCTGGAAAACTGATTTTGATAAAGGTTGTTCTATCAACCCTTCCCATCTTTCAATCCTCTCTGATGCTTTCTCCCAAGTCTATCACGTTACGAATTTCCAAACTCCTACGAGACTTTCTTTGGAATGGTGGAAAAGGAAATCAGAGTAAATTGCATATGGTAAGTTGGGACATTCTCAAAATACCATTAATGGAAGGTGGATTGCAAATTCGGGACCCTAGCTTAACAAACCTAGCTATGGGAGGGAAAATTATTTGGCAACTGTATGTAAATAAAAATCACCCAGTAAGCAAGATTTTTTGCATGAAATATCTAAAGGGAAGTTCTATGAGAAACTTAAAAGCAGAAAACATTCTGCATGGAAAAACAATATGGAATTTATGTGGAAAAGGAATAGAAATTATTCAACTTCGATTATACAGAATTCCTGGCAATAGGGTGAGGAATTTTTTGTGGGAGGATAGAATTCTTGGAAACCCCCCACTCTTTTCCATTATCTTGTTACAACCTATCATGCTATTGTTTGTTAATAAAGGTCTCATTTGATTGGCTGATATATGTTCTTGGGACAATGAAGGGAACTGGTCAGGTTGGTCGTTGCGAGAGTTTCCAGATCCCATGTTTCCGCTAAAATATTTGTTGCTCTCCACGCTCACATGCTTATCTCCTGTTCATCATTCTTGTAAGGACAAATGGGGATGGGGTCGTACATGATCTTATTTTGCAGCTCAAGGATTTACTGCTCTTCAATCTTCTCAGCCTTCTTTGTTTCTTCCTTCACTGTGGAAAGACATTTGGTTATCTTTATGTATGCCCAAGGCAATTTTTTTTACTTGGCTTCTCATGCATAATCGAGCTTTGAATGGAGAGAATTTATTAGTCACATGTGAGATCCACATTGATCAAACCTCCCCACTAAATAACTTTTAGGACACCAAAATTTTAGACCATTAAACTTTGCATACATAGTTTCATCAATCTCTTTGTGACTCCACAAACACATACAAACTCTTTGTAGTACATAAGTGATCATCTATCACTTTTACATGTCACCCCGAGGATCACAACAAGTGATGAAAATTTTTACAGCATGGGAAATTTACAACAAAAAGTAATCAGCTTTGTAAATAAGCTACCCATTTTTGAGTAAACCGAGATAAAGAGTTTCCTTTCTTAGGTTGTTCTTATTCATGAACTACTTCTTGGAATGCTGGAGTTTGAACAAGTCTTCCACCATCTACATTTGTCTTTGTGGGATCTCGCACAACTTTTCTCTAATGCTTTGTAAGGGTAGGCATAACATTTCTTTGATGCTTTGGACGAAGCTCTGGGTGTAGTTTCCAACAATTCTTTGCCCGATGTCCACTCATTTGACAATGCGTGCATAAGTTTTGTGACTTGTTTTCCTTCTTTCCTTTCTTCTTATGCCGACGAGGATGATGATCTTGATGTTTCATCTCCTTTTTAATCAACAAAACTTTCATGTAAAGAGAAATTTTCTTCCAGCACTTGGCCACACAATGGTTATTCAATCCACAAAATGTGCAAGGATATGCATACCATAAATTAGGTGTGTCATAGCCATTTTTATTGTAATCAAAGAAAATGTTGGAGTAATAAGGTTTTATACAAGTTTTATTGTAGTCCTGAGTGAAAAGCCATTGAGGATAAGTTGTATTCAATATTTCTTTGATAGGATTGTCTTCCTTTGGAGAGGTCTTGGACTTCTCGTACTTGTCGTGAGATGGTGATGTGCCATCTTTCTGCTTGCATGATTTCAACAATAGTTCAGATTATTTACTTGAAGGAACTCTTGCTTCGAAGGCTTTGGACCAATCTCGAAAAACCAATCTGGAATACTGAGGTCTTTGTTTCAATTCTAATGGGTGAGTTATTCCTTGGCCATTAAGGCAAAGTCCTCCTCCTTTGTACCCCATTTTGGTAAGGAGTTTAAGATCAAATCCAAAAGTGTGCTTCTCAAAACCTCCAATAGAAACATTAGCATCAAGATGAGACGAATAAGAACATGTTGAAACACTTTCAAAACATACCTCAGTTTGGGTTTCAACATCTTTGGTAGAATTATGTCCCTTTTGAAAAGTAGATTCTTCATTATTCTGAACTTCATCACTATTCTAGAATCTTCCCAACATCTCCTATTTAGCTTGCAATCATGTTGCACTGGTTGAAATCTCTGATGCAGATATTGAAGTTTGTTTTGCATTCCATGCTTCTCTTCCTATGATGTATACCACAATATCCTCAATTCAACATTTTCTACCTAAATTGTCTTATTGATTTCCTCAAGTTCTTGAAACCATGCTTGCTTCTTTGATGCTTTTCCCATGGTGGTATTTTGCAGCTAAGAAACCTTCACTTATGAAATAGAAGAATCTAACACAAATATGTTAAACATACGAACAATACCCTGAACTATCCATAAATCCAAATGGAGAGGTCTCAGGTACAACCAATCATGCACCCATTTCCATTTTTTTTTAACAAGGCCTAGATTTAATAATGTCTCTCACTCTCATCAATTATAAGAGTGGCTAACAAACCCCTTCAATGTTTCTAATCCAAATGGAAATTACATCAAGTTTTAAGGAAACATTTGAAATATTAAAACAAGTATTAGGGGCAATGTTACCATTACCATAATTCAAATGGAAGAGTGCATAATATCTAAGCTTTGAATTGATCCTCAATCCAATACATCTCCTTTAAAACTCATGTAATACCCCAGTTTTGACCCCTTGATATTTGAATTGTACATGATGTATATATTGCATTGAGATCATGGCATGGAGCTCAAGGCCAAGGCCCTGTCATCGATCTGGTGTCTTGTATAGGTGATCAAGGTTGATATCTATGGTTGTAGTGCTAAGTCAAGCATAGTATGTATTTTGATATATCATGTAACTATGCAAATTAATAAATACCACAACTAGCTATGGAACTGCAACGTGAAAGATATGGGGGCATGATTCCATAAGAGATAGGGTGGGGAGTTAGTCAAAACCCCTTAGCCAATAAGGTGAAACCAGATTTCAGTGGGGAAACCCATGAAAACCTCAACAACCTTTTGTCCTCTGTCTTCAATCATTAATTTCTTCCAAAATTTGGATGAGGAAGTTAATGCCTTGGGTAGAGCAAGGCATGGTAGTTTGATAGCTTGACTGAGCAAGCCTATAGGTTTGCAGTCTAGGAGTCCATGTTTCTTGCTTTTACAATAAGTAAAATCCTGTGGGAATGCATTCACGTTCCCTCATCCCTGAGTCACATTGAGTGTTGGGTCATTCACATTGTTCGTGAAGCCTACGGGGAAGAGTTATGTTTTTGCTCATTCATGCTGCTGAGAGAATCGTGTTTTTTTCTGGGTTGTTCATCTATTGTTTTTATCCTCAACTGCGCAGAGGTTCAATGGTATCCTTGTTTCGTTGAGGGAATGAGCAGTGGAGATCACTTGATTTTATGAGTAAGTGTGGTCACCTATGTTTTTTTGTGTGTTGGCCATGTGCAATCCTTGACTGTGGATAACCTGATAAAACCACTGTGAATGATGGCTTGGATGGGTACCTGATAAACCCATATGTGGCTTGGTTGGTCCTTATTTTGGAAGATTGTCTTGACTGTGGACACCCTGATAAACCCATTTTCAATGATGGCTTGGTTGGATGCCTGATAAACCCATCTGTGGCTTGGTTGGTCCTTATTTTGGAAGATTGGCTTGACTGTGGACAACTTGATAAACCCATTGTGAATGATGGCTTGGATGGATGCCTAATAAACCCATATGTGTCTTGGTTGGTCCTTATTTTGGAAGATTGGCTTGCCTGTGGATAGCCTGATAAACCCACTGTGAATGATGGCTTTGATGGATGCCTGAAACCCATATGTGGCTTGGTTGGTCCTTATTTTGGAAGATTGGCTTGACCGTAGATGCCTGATAAACCCATATGTGGCTTGGTTGGTCCTTATTTTGGGAGTTGGATTGATTGTGAATAGTCTGATAAACCCAATTGTTTGCTTGCTTGGCTGATTAATCCTGATAAACCCAACATTGCTTGGCTTGTAAGCCTGCAACCTGATAAACCCAACTTGGTTTTGGCTTGGATGGACAGTCTGATAAACCCAATTGAAGGTTGGATTGACTGTATGCATGTACTTTGGTCTGACTATGTGTCAATATGTTGTTCCCTAGTTCCTTGTGGAAGCCATGCCCAACTCGGGGGTGGCAATGTGTTGAGAGATTGATGAACACACTAGCCTATGGTTGGGTGGAACGTTGCAGTAAGTGTATTTGTTTATGAATTGATATCCTATGAAGTGTATTTATTTATGAATTGCTATGTTCATGTTGAATGCTTGTTGATGATCAAGTATAGGGTTACTTATGTATTAATGTCCCTGCAATTGTTTGTTTATGCCTTGGATGTTTTAAGCATTTTGCTTCTATACATGGATTGTGTTTTGTGGTGCATTTGCCTAAGTTTAGGCAAGCTAGAAGCCTGTTATAGGGCTGAAAATGAAACTAAGGTAAGAATCCTTGAGTTTTTGCCCCTTGGAATCCGCCCGCGGAAGGTGGAAACTGGAAGAGGAAAAGTTGAACATGGCATAACTATTGTGTTTCCACACCCCAGGATCCGCAGCAGAAGGCAGAATGTGGGAGGTGGGAGAAAGAAGTTTAAATAAAAGTAGAATGAGGGATTTTCAACTTCCGAGATTTGCTTGCAGAAGGTGAAAGGTGGAAATAAGGAGAAAATATAAGGTGGAAAGGACATTAGAAGTTCCTTTGCACATTTGAGTTCTGATTTACGAGTCCCGAAGTGCAGAAGGTGGAAAGCTGAAGTGCAGAAGGAGAAAATGCTGTTAAAAATTCCTTTGCACATTAAGTTTTTTATTTCCGAGTTCCGAGGTGCAGAAGGCGGAAAGTGGAAGTGAGGAAGGTGGATGGCGGAAAGACCATTAAGTGTTCTGTCGCACTTTGGGTTTTCGATTTCCACGGGGGCTTCCCTTGTTGACCAATATCCTATCACGTTAGTTCATATTATGGGTTTTAAAATTATTAAAAATTTAACCAATATATTGCAGGTATTGGGGGGATGAGGGGTTTAAGGTGGGGGTGGGTAGGGTGGTTTATAAGGATTGAGGTATAAAAATGGGTGGGGAGGAGGTTTTAAGTATTGGGAGGGGGTTTCAACAAAAAGAGTTTGGGTCAATATCTCGATAAATTAAGGGTATTCTTTAATATCCCATGATCGCATGTGCTATGTGAGATGTTCACTAAGTGAAGTCCCCGTGCCGATTTCTGAGTTCCAAGGTGCGGAAGGCGAAAAGTGGAAGTGTGGAAGGAGAAAGAGTGTTTCAAGGTTTCCATTGCACATTACACTTCCGATTTTCTTTCTCCGAGGGTGGAAGGCGGAGAGTAGAAGTGCAGAAGGAGAAAGGTAGAAGGGAGTTTAAGTATTCCCATCAAGCTTTATGTCTTTGATTTCTGAATTTTGAGGTCGAAAGGGAGGAAGCGGAAGTACGGGACGCGGAATGCGGAAAGACAGCTCCAGTGCGGAAGTGCTCATTCTAGTCCCAGAATGGATCTGTCAAGGGCATAACAACTGTTACAGTAAAGTACAAGGGTTCTTAAGCCCGAGAATGAAGGTGGAAGAGGGAATTAACATCCATGCCTAGTGTTTGAAGTGAGAATAAGTGTTCTTGAAGCAAAAATTTTAAATTTTTCGCATTTTGGGTAGGGGACGTTACAGTTTTGTATCAGAGCTTATGGTTACAGCAATGGGCCTTGATGGACCAAGTTGAACAATTAACAGAGCTGCTTGGTAAATGGTTCTTACTTCTAATTTTATTATGCAGCTAACAAATGATGTGTTAACACATTTTGCAAAGTCATAGTGTAGATTGGGAAAAAGAGTTGGTTTTGACTCGGCCATGAGAACCTATGATGTGTATGATGCACGAAGTCCCTATGAGCATGAGGAAGACGCTATGGGGGGGAATGTCTGAATGGGGAACACAGACACATAATCTAATGCCAAAAGATTTCAAGAAACCCCGCCAGACATTGCAGCCACCATGAGAAGCCTGATTAAAGCTCGGGAAGAGCTGCATTAGCTGAATGTAGCCATGCTACAGAGTTTGACAGACATTGACAAGTAGATAAACTCTGGGCATAAGACAGAAAAACCAGAAGGTAGTAAGAGCAGTGCTAGTAGAAAAATAAGGTCTTCTAATGGATATTCTGACTATGAAGGATCCACTATGGATTCGAGCTCTTCATCTCACAGGAGTAAGAGAAAGAGGCACTATAGAAACATTTCACGGGATGAGTTTAAAAAGGCAAGACCTCCTACCTTCAATGGTGAAATAAAGACTAGACAAGAAGCTGAAGCTTGGCTTCTGAGGATCAAGAAATATTTCCAAGTCCAAGAATATTCAGGAAATATGAAGGCTAGGGTAGAAATATTCAATCTGAATGGTAGAGCATCCATATGGTGGGAGCACCTCAGGAAGGTGAGGAAAATCAATGAAAGGAAGATTGTGTGGAAACTGTTCAAGATGTATTTCAAGCAGAAATACCTCTCTAACAGGTACTTTGATGACAAGATCAAAGAATTCCATGAGCTAAAATTGGGACAGCAAACCATGGAAGAGTATGCCAACAAGTTTTTGGAACTATTGAGATATTTCAAGTACATTGAGGATGACAAGGTGAAAATCCAAAATTTTCTGAGTGGGCTTGTCACGTCCCCATGCCTCCGACCGGCAAAGAGGACGCGACTACGAGCTTTATCAGACCGGGCTAACCGCCCCATGAACATGTACAGGCTTAAACATTGCATAAAACAGAATGCTTAAACAAATTTGAACTAAAATATGCACACAGTATTATTCATCATGCACAAATGCAATTTAATCCTCAATCACAGCGGAAACCAACAACATTCATACATGCATATATTCATTTAACATGTTCATCAATACCATTAACAGAAATTAAGAATTGCAGAGGTAAAATACACAAGATCACTTATCTTATGATGAACTCGATTCGCAACCAGCTACGTCGCTGCAACGTTCCACCCAACCATAGGCCAACGTGCTCCTTAATCTCTCAGCAGCGCTACCACCCCTGAGCTGGGCATGATTCTCCAAGGAATAAGGGAACTAGCAGGATTTTACATAGCCAAGGATATACAAAAACACAGCAAATCCAACACAGTTGGGTTTATCAGGCCATTAAGGAGCTGGAGAAGGCAATTTGCTAAGCCGGTGAGCTCATTACAGAGCCAAGAACAACCACCCTAGAACTAGCCTGACCCCTAAAACACCCAAACACACCCAACACAAGGAATCGGTCCCTTCTCTACTACACAGTCCCTCAGGCCCTGCATTCCCTTCCATTGCTATTCAGAGGTGATGGTGAAGAAGGCCAGCCCTCTAGCTCTGTCTGTGTGGTTTCCAGCCACCAGGTTTATCAAGCAAATCTAAGCCAACATCTCTTCTCCTCTCACAGTCCGAAGACCAAACATTGCACTCTGGCAATTAATTTAGTTGTCACAGCTCAAACCAGGGAAAAACGAATTCTGAGTCATTCTTGGCCCTATCATGGCCAAAATGACTCTTCAAATGAAATTACAACAGCCCCAAAGATGTAAGAAAGACCATGGCAATCGCAGCCAACAACGTGGGAAAATAACAGTGCCGAAATGTATCAGGGAGTACAGCTTACAGCAAACGTGGGGAAATACAGCTCGTCCTGGGCAACAGAACCACTGAGAAAACACATAAGGACCACACAGAGAAAGAGAGAAATAATAAAATTTCGACAGCCCTAGCATCCATGATTTCGTAGAGAAAGAACGACGTGGTAAAACCCAGAAATTCCTGTGCGTGAGAGGAACAATCAGACCCCTTGAGGAACTAACAACTCTTCCTGGGTGCGTGGGTGAACAACAACAGCTGAGAGGACGCGAAATTTGATGTGTGTGAGTAACAACAACAAATTCCGTGCGTGAAGATGAGCAACAATGGCCAGGACGCGAAATTTTCAGTGCGTGGGTGAAGAGTGCGTTTTTCCTTTCCATTCCGAAGTCAACTACTGGGTGGAGTGTGCGTGGAGGCATGGACTGACAGTCCTGCCACCCCACTCCCAAAACAATTAACTTCCATAACTTTTCCCAGCTGCCAGCAGAAATTATTAAATGGAGGTAGTTGGGATAAAACAAAAGAAGATGACACATGGGTTTTTCCCCCTTTTGGCTCAAGGTTTGACAATCCCCCCCCCCACATCCTTATCCTTGGGAAAATCATGCCCCATTCAATTTAGTTGCCGCGACCGTAGCCGGTTGTGTTTATTTTAATTATAGATGCATATTTACATGATGACCAACATAATATATGCCGCATGCCCCGATATACCATCGGTGACAATTCAAATCCAAACATAGCATAACCGATCAATGGTGGGGCCTTGGCCTTTAACTCCACACCATGATCATTTACAATATACACATCATATACATCTAATGTAACAGGGTCAAAACCAGGACATTATAGGGCTACCTAAATCCTACAAAGACATAATTGAGTTTGATGAGCCTAGAACATAGAAGAAGTGATAAGGAAAGCTAAGTATTTATATGAGAAAAGCAAGGGCAGACCTGATTACCATAAGCTATGGAAGGACATGATAAATGAGAGGTCTGACCAAAGGAATAAATGTTTCAAACCTTATAACTGTCGAAATAAGTAGAAGTAACCATCACAAGCTATGAAACATCCAACTAAGGTGATGGGGGGAGAAGCCAAGAAATCTAAAAGAAATCAGAGAACCTCTCCAATGTTGGAGACGTGGAGGACCCCATATGCACAGGAATTGTCCACTTGAGAATAGGATTGTGAGGCCAGGTTACAACATTCAAGAAGAATAAACAGTGGTCCAAGTTGCAAGGGTTGTCCCTAGGATTTATGTAGCACTGGAGTATCGCCAGTCAGATCACCAGTCAACTGTGGTTGAAGTTGTGGGTAAAATTGATGAGAAATTTGTTTCTATTTTGATTGACCCCAGTTCTACTCACAGTTATATTACTCCTAGAGTTGTTTAGGTTTGTTCTTTCAAGAAATTAAAACATAGCAAGTCATGGTTAGTTCATCTGGCCAATGGGACTAAGAGGAAGGTTAGTGAAGTGCTAGAAAAATGTCCATTGGTTATGAATGGATTGGTCACTTGTGTAGATATTAATGTTCTACCACTTGGTTCCTATGATGTGCTCATTGGAATGGGTTGGATGGAAGCACACAGAGTAAAGCTTGATTGTTACAACAAGACTTTTGAGTGCTTAGATGAAGAAGGCAACCTAAAGATTGTGAAAGGCATTCCAAAGGTGATTTCCGTTAGGTAGATTTCAGCCATGCAGCTGAAGAAGCTATGTAGGAAAGGTTGCAAGGTGTATGCATCCCATGTGTTGGGGGCAACAAAGAATGAAAATCCTAGGTTGGAGGACTTTCATGTGTTGCAGGAATTCAGGGATATTTTTCCTGATGAGATTCCAGGGCTTCCTCCAAAGAGGGACATTGATTTCACAATTGAACTTGTGCTGGGAGTAGCAACAATGTCCAAGACACCCTACAGGATGAGTACCCCAGAAATGCTAGAGCTGAAGATGCAGTTGCAAGAATTGTTGGAAAATAAGTATACCAAGCTGAGTGTGTCTCCTTGGGGAGCACTTGTTCTGTTTGTTAAGAAGAAAGATGGTACACTCAGGTTGTGTATTGATTACATACAACTAAACAAAGTCACTGTGAAGAAAAAATACCCTTTTCCTAGGATTGATGACCTCTTTGATCAAATGAAGAGAGAAAAGGTGTTTTCCAAGACTGAATTGAGGTTTGGTTACCATCAGGTATGAATTAAGGATGAAGACATTCATAAGACAACCTTCAGAGCAAGGTATGGACATTATGAGTTTGCAGCGGTACCATTTGGTCTCACAAATGCACCAGCTACATTTATTTGCCTTATGAACAATGTCTTCAGTAGGTATTTGGACAAGTTTTTTCTTGTTTTCCTTGATGAGATTCTTACTAATTAAAACAATGAGGAAGAACATGAAGAACATCTGAGATTGGTATTGCAAGTGCTCCGAGAGCATAAGTTGTATGAAAAGCTGAGAAAGCGTGACTTCTATAAATATATGATTCATTATTTGGGTCACATTATCTTAGGTGAGGGAATATCTGTAGACCCTAAAAATATTGAGGCCATTATGAATTGGCCTACTCCAAGAAATGTGACAGATGTAAGATCTTTTATGGGGCTTGCAGGATACTATAGGAGATTCATTGAAGGATTCTCTAAGGTTGCACATCCTATCACTTCCTTGCAGATGAAGGGGATAAAGTTTGAATGGACACCAAGAAGTGAGGAAATCTTCCAGCAGTTGAAGCATCTTCTCACAAGTGCACTGGTTTTTAAAATTATAGACCCAGAGAAAGATTTTGTGGTGTGTATTGATGCATGTGGACAAGCACTTGGAGTATTCCTTATGCAAAATAACCATGTGGTATGTTATGAGTCCAGGAAGTTTAAGGATCATGAGAAGATATATGCCACTCATGATTTAGAACTTGCATCCATGGTACATGCTCTGAAGATGTGGAGGCATTACTTAATGGGCAGAAAGTTTGGGCTAAGGACATATTATTGTGATCTGAAGTATTTTTTGATTAACCTACTTTAAATGCTAGGAAAGATAGATGGCTGGAGTTTTTATGTGAGTTTGATTTTGAAATCAAATGCATAAAAGGAAAAGAAAACAAAGTGTCTGATGCACTCAGCAGGAAGGTGCATGAAATGCACTTGGCATCTCTTAGTATTTTCCAATCAAATTTGGCCCGACAATGGATTGTTAATCATGCTGCTGAAGATGAATTGTATGAGCGGGTAAAAGACAAATTGTAGCAGCAAAGTCTTGAGAAGAGGTATGAGGGATATAAATTGGAAGAAGATGGACTTTTTACCTATAAAAACAGAATTTATATTCAAAGTGTAGCAGATTTAAGGGGAATTATTATGGATGAGATCCATCAGACTCCATATTCTAGTCACCCAGGATATCAGAAGACAATTGCTACAACCAGAAAGTAGTATTTTTGGCTAGGAATGAAAAAGGACATTGTTGAATATATTTCAAAGTGCATGAAATGTCAGCAAGTAAAGGTTGATCATCAACACCCGACTGGTTTATTGTAGCCTTTGCCAGCCCCATAATGGAAATGGGAAGTTGCTTCCATGGATTTTATTACTGGATTTCCAATGAATTGGAGGAAACATGATTCCATCATGGTTGTGGTGGACAAGTTGACAAAGGAATCACATTTTATACCAGTCAAGTCTACTTATAAGACTAATGCTATTGCAAAAATCTTCATGAGGGAGATTTTCAGTTTGCATGGATTGCCTAAGACAATAGTCTCTGACAGAGATCCTAAGTTCACTTCCAATTTTTGGAAGGGTTTGTTTGTAGATTTGGGTACCAAGTTGAATTTCAGCACTTCCTACCATCCTCAGACTGATGGTTAGACAGAAAGAGTGAATCAAGTGCTGGAAGACATGCTTCGCATGTATGTGATGGATAAACCCTCCAAGTGGGAGGATTATTTGCACTTGGTAGAATTTTCTTATAATAATGGACATCAAGCATCCTTGGGGATGAGTCCTTATGAAGCCTTGTATGGAAGAAGGTGTAGGACACATGTGACCTGCGATAATCCAGTGAACAGGATTGTACTTGGTCCAGAATTTCTCAAGGAGATGGAGCAGGAGGTTGCAAAAATCAGGAAGAATCTGAAAGTAGCCTAGGATAGACATAAAATCTATGTTGATAAGCATAGGGTGGACAGAGAGTTAAGTGTTGGGGATCATGTTTATCTCAGAGTGAGGGAAAGGAAGAGTTTCTTGAATCTTGTAAGTTGTGCCAAGTTGTCTCCTAGATACTATGGGCCATTTGAAGTGCTTGAAAGAATAGGGACAGTTGCATATAGACTTGCATTTCATGCTAGCACTAGAGCTCATAATGTTTTTCATGTTTCTTTTCTTAATAAATATGTACATGATCCTAACCATGTTATTGATTGGGATGTGATTCAGGTGGAACCCGAAGGAGAGTTCCAAATAGAGCCATTGTGCATCCTCGACAGGAAGGTGACCATGCTCCGGAATCGAGCCATTGGACAGGTAAAGGTGCAATGGGAGCACTACAGTCCTGATGAGGCTACGTGGGAGATGGAGGATGTCATGTGATTAACACATCCATTTTTGTTCAATTTTGCAGAGCACTGAGATAGTGGTAGTGTAGCATTTTTGTTCAATGATAAAGCACTGAGGACAGTGTTGTTGCAAGGGGGAGGGGATTGTAATACCCCCGTTTTGATCCCTTGGTATTTGAATTGTACATGATGTATATATTGCATTGAGATCGTGGCATGGAGCTCAAGGCCAAGGCCCTCTCATCGATCTGGTGTCTTGTATAGGTGATCAAGGTTGATACCTATGGTGGTAGTGCTAAGTCAAGCATATTATGTATTTTGATATATCATGTAACTATGCAAATTAATAAAATACCACAACTAGCTATGGAACTGTAACGTGAAAGAGATGGGGGCATGATTACACAAGGGTTAGGGTGGGGAGTTTTCAAACCCCTTGAGCCAATAGGGTGAGCAGATGTCAATGGGGAAACCCATGAAAACCTCAGCTACCTTTTATCCTTTGTCCTCAATAATTAATTTATTCCAGAAGTTGGATGAGGCAGTTAATGCCTTGGGAAAAGCAAGGCATGGAAATCTGATGGCTTGACTAAGCAAGCCTACAGGTATGTAGCCTGGGAGGCTGCATTATTACTTCTACAGCAAGTAAACCTGCATGGAAATGCATGCCTGCTCCCTCATCCCTGATTCATGTTGAGCATTGGGTCATTCATGTTGAGCTTTGGGTCATCCATGTTGTTCGTGAAGCCTGCGGAGGATAGTTATGTTTATGCTCATTCATGCTACTGAGAGAACCATGTTTTGTTCTGGGTTTTTCACTTGTTGTTTTTATTATTAGCTGCGTAGAGGTTCATTGGTCTCCTTGTTCCACTGAGGGAATGAGCAATGGAGATCACTAGATTTTATGAGTAAGTGTGGTCACCTGTGTTTTTCTATGTGTTGGCCATGTGCAATCCTTGACTGTGGACATCCTGATAAACCCACTGTGAATGATGGCTTGGATGGATGCCTGATAAACCAATTTGTGGCTTGGTTGGTCCTTATTTTGGAAGATTGGCTTGACTATAGACAAACTGATAAACCCACTGTGAATGATGGCTTGGATGGATGCTTGATAAACCCATCTATGGCTTGGTTGATCCTATTTTTGGAAGATTGGCTTGACTATGGACAACCTGATAAACCCATTATGAATGATGGCTTGGATGGATGCCTGATAAACGCATATGTGGTTTGGTTGGTCCTTATCTTGGAAGATTGGCTTGACTATGAACAACCTGATAAACCTATTTTCAATGATGGCTTGGCTAGATGCATGATAAACCCATCTGTGGTTTGGTTGGTCCTTATTTTGGAAGATTGGATTGACTGTGGATTCCTGATAAACCCATATGTGGCTTGGTTGGTTCTTATTTTGGGAGTTGGATTGACTGTGAAAAGTATGATAAACACAAACTATATGTTGGCTTGGCTGATTAAGCCTGATAAACCCAACATTGTTTGGCTTTTAATCATGCAGTTTGATAAACCCAATTTGGTGTTGGCTTGGCTAGACAGTTTAATAAACCTAACCGAAGGTTGGATTTACCATGTGTACGTGCTTTGGTCTAACTGTGTGTCAGTATGTTGTTCCCTAGTTCCTTGTGTAAGTCATGCCCAGCTTGGGGGTGACAGTGTGTTGAGATATTGATGAACACACTGGCCTATGGTTGGGTGGAACATTGCAACAATATAGCTAGTTGCAGGATAGTTTAATCATAAAGATAATTATCTCTGTTACTTTGTTTATGCAGTGTCTTTGTTTATGAATTTCTATGTTCATGTTGAATTCTAGCTGAACTAAGCATGACTATGTTAGTGTATTTGTTAGTGCATATTTTTTTTTGACAAATTTGTACCAACATGATCTGTAAATGGTAGAAAATAACTTACTCACTTATTAAGCCATTCTCGATGATTAACTAATTCCTTATATTTCCATAATTAAAATGAGATATTGCCAAATATTCCACATATAAATCATATCATGACTGAAACTAAATAATCCAACACATAAACGTATATGCAAACTAGATTTGATATCGAAGTTCGTTAAACCCCCTATGACTACATCTCTCGCTAAATCAATCGTTGAAATAGTTCATTAGTCCATTAAAAGCAATAGATTACATCAAATTTATGGACAATGACTGAATTTTAACTATGTACTTTAAGGACAGATATACTGATGCGATACCTCAAGCAATCAGAATGAGAAGCTCTCTCTCATACATAGTATCTTCAAGCACTGGACAACCACAAAGTATGGAACAAGGTCTTACACTCTAAATTTTCTTCCACCTCCTTAGCCTGATTTTCTTTGTCTTCTCAAACCATCAATTAATTGATCCATTCATCAATTGCCTCTTAATCATACAAATGGAGAAAATTTCTTCCACGCTCGCTAACTGCCTCATTGACTGACTCCCTCCTCCATGCTTTTCCACATTGATTAAATATAAGTATTTTACCAATAAATATTCATGGATAAAGTTCCCAACTTGGAACAAAATCAATCTCAATTCCCAAGATGTCCTGAGGGATAAGAATCCATGCCCAAATTAGGAGTAAAATGACACGAAATGAGGATCAAATCCAACTATCCTTCTCCAAAAATATCTACAACTCCATAAAATCAAATCCATAGTTGAAATCTCTAGTTTAAAACAGAGTCGTTGATTTAACTGTCTTTGAACAATTCAGACAGTCGATCTATAATCTGTCAACTATCCGATGCCAACTTCCTGCTACCGACTTTCCACCACTAACTTACGCGGTGTCGACTTGTATCGATGCCGAATTCCCACTATTGATTTTTCATTTCCCATTGTTTCGACCTAACATTAGAATTTGATAGTTAGAACAAGGAACATTGCTTCCCAAACTGTCATGCCGACTCTTGACTCTGGACTAATAACATCAAAGGTCGATAGTTAGCATTGACAATCCAATCGACAAAAAAATACACTTCGACTACCGACTCCTGAATATAGACGTTGGAGTTTGGTAGTTGGTGCTGTCAACCAATACCCAGCAACAAGCAGCTAACTTTCGACCCCCAATTGCTCCACGCCCAAAAATTCAAAGTGACAACTTTTCATTTGAAGTCCAAATTTGACAAAAAGAGTATTGTTGGAAAGATCTTGGTGAGCACTATACCACTGTGTGATTATTCACAACATTTGGGACTTTAAAATTTTGGTCACTTGGGACATCCACCTGGATCAAGTGGGGACTTAAACTTTACCTTTAGGGTATTTGAAACCTCATGGGAAAAAGCTCAGATGGATCCCTTTTCAAATTTTATAGTCAACAAGGTGGATAGAAGTGGGCTCATTGACATTAATAATGTTCAGGTTGGCTCTAACTAGAGAAATAAGTGAGTGGGTATGAGGAGTGTATCCACCAGTTTAATATATTTCTAGTATCAGAAAATTTGTTGGGGGATGATATGATAGTAAGGAAATGGATAGGGTCTGGAGGGGACACAGACTGTCACCCTATTTTTCTAGACTTATATGGGTTGGGAATGAAAACCTCAAGCCCATCTAAATTTAACTCCTCCTAGTTGGAAAATGAATACCTTTTCAATAAAAATACTTGGTCCCCTTTTGATAGTAGAAGCAGGGGTTCAATGGTTTTGCAATTCAAAGACAATTTGATTTCCTTAAAACATATTATAGTTAAATGGGATTGTTATAATAGGGTTAAGGATGAGGATTTGCTGAGAGAAGTTGAGAGGATATTAGAATATGCTTATAGTGAGAATCAAGTAGGATATTATTATGAGGAACACAAGGATATGGCTAATGAGTTGGAAACTAAGAAGAGAAGTCACATGGAGGTTAAAAGTAAAAAATTATCATTGGAACAAGAAGATGAGTGTCTTAAGATTTTTTTATCAATATTCGAATCACAAAAAGAGTATGAATACTATTTGGAAAGTACATACCAGGAAAGAGAGGAAGTGAACAATTTTAAGGAGCTTTCAAAAGCTAGAGTGGATTATTTTAAGGAAATTTGAAAAGAGGATTCTAGGGCCTCTATTTTAGAGGTGGTTAGGATGACAACTATATTTCCTACATTTGGGTCATAAGAGGATATTGAATCCTTAGGGGAGTTGGTAACAAAGGAAGAAATTCATGCTACTCTGTAATATTTCAAGAAAGACAAGAGTCAAGGACCAAATTATTAGACTATTGAATTATATTTGGAACTATTCAATATTCTAGGTCAGGACTTCTGGAGAGTAATGGAGGAATATAGGGTAGAAAGGAAGTGTTTGCCTATGTTTAATACCACTTTTGTTGACCTAATTCGTAAGAGTGATGAATCCTGTGGGTTTGAAGACTTTAAACCTATTACTCTGTGTAAATATATAAGATCCTAACAAAATCTATAGCTAGAAGGTTGGAGAAGGTTCTTTGTAATTGTATATGTCGTGAACAATTTGGGTTTTTGTTAGGTATATAGATTCATGAGGTGGTGGGGGTTTCCCAAAGGGTTCTTTATAATTGTATATATCATGAACAATTTGGGTTTTTGTTAGGTAGACATATTCATCAAGCGGTGGGGGTTTCCCATGAAAGATTACTCTTCACAAAAGTGAACAAAATGAAATCCATGGGGATTAAAGTAGATATTTCAAAGGCCCATGACAAGGTTAATTAGTTTTATATTAGGCTATTGATTATTCACATGGTTTTCTCCATAAAAGTGAACAAAATGAAATCCATGGTGATAAATCTAGATTTTCAAAGGCCCATGACAGGTTAATGGGTTATATATTAGGCTATTGTTTATTCACATGAGTTTCAGGTTATAGGTGGTAAATTGGGTATTGGATCGTGTAACTTTAATCTCTTTTGTTTTTATAATTAATGCGACAACTTCAGGTTTATTCAAATCCGACAAAATTTTGGGATAGGGGCATATTAAACTTGCATAGTGACCTAGGGACTAAACACAGTCTTATCAATAGATTAATGACAATAATTCATGAAAATGGTGAAAAAGGGCTATCGAATGAGTAGCCACACTGTATATTCACACAAAGAATGAGAAATTACATTACAATGTCATGCTACAAGCATGAATGAGAAACAATTCGAATTCCTAAGGAGGTCATTCAAATTGAATGAATGAGTCTAGCTGAACTGAATGTAAGCCACAGTCATCACTCAAGTTAACCACTGATCAAAACCCTAATTGACGCAACTTATTCCTAAATGAAGTTAAAGTGCAATAAATGACCGAGTCTCAACTGAAAGAGATCAGACACATGTCACAACAAGCCAACCATCAAGTGGTAGCACTTTAATGACTCCAATGAACCCCTATGAGGTTAACTGAAGTGTAATTGAACATCGAAGTGGTTGGAGGCACCCTTGTTGACTCCAGTTCACTAAATAATCATTAAATAATCAATTTAATGAAGGGAGGCACCTTCACTACCCGGTTTAACTGATTGTAACCATCAGTTAGAAATTAGCTGCATTAATATCACTCAAATCACCCCCGGAGTGCTCCAGTTAGCCTCCCTGAATGTAGGAGAAGGCTAAGTTAGCCTCCTTGACTGAAGGTAGGTGTGGATGTGATCTAGATGATGACATTTATTGCTCCACTGATGTTAATTAAGCCAATAATACTTAGGATAGTGATTTAACTCGGCCAAATTGACCAAAATGAGTGTGAAAGGTGGTAAATGTCTCCAACACCCTATTAATATTGCACATTGATCTAGGGACTAAACATCAGTCTCATCAAAGATTAATCAACAAATAACTCATGAAATGGTGTAATCGGTCTACAGAATGAGTAGCCGCTCTATATAATCAGATGAAAGAATGATAATACAATACAATTTCATGCTACAAGCATGAATGAATGAGCAATTCGAATCCTCAAGGAGGTCATTCGAATTGAATGAGTGAGTCTAACTTAACTGAGTGTAAGCCATAGTCAACACTCCAGTTAACCACTGATCAAAACCCTACTTTACTCAACTGAGCCCTAAGTGAAGTCAGAGTGCAATAAATGACTGAGTCTCAGCTGAAAGAGATCAGACACATGTCATAGCAATCCAACCATCAAGTGCTAGCGCTTCAATGACTCCAATGAACCTTGATGAGGTTAACTGAAGTTGAACTGAACATCAAGAGTTGGCGGAGGCGCCCCTGTTGACTCTAGTTCATTAACTAATCATTAAATAATCAATTAAATGAAAGGATGTGCCTTCACTGCCCTTTTAACTGATTGTAACCATCAGTTAGCAATTAGGTGCATTAATATCACTCAGATCACCCCCGGAGTGCTCCAGTTAGCCTCCCCGAATGTAGGAGAAGGCTAAGTTAGCCTCCTTGATTGAAGGTAGGCATGGGTGTGACTCGATGATGTCAATTAATGCTCCACGGATGTCAATTTATGTCAATAATACTTAGGATAGTGGTTTAACTAGGCCAATTTGACTGAAAGAGTGTGTATGATGGTAGATGTCTCCAACACCCCTCCTTAAGCTATACTCAGGAAGAGTTAGAAAACATAGATGCATAAAATGCTAGGGCCCTGGAAACTAAGGCCATAGGTCACCCTGTACAATGCTGAAACTGAAACAATGCTCAAAAACAAACAAAGTGAGGAAAAGAGGGAAAACCTAGTGGGAAACCCCCCCCCTCAAGCTGAACATTGAAAGTAGTCTGAATCACCCTGATGAACTCACCCCCAACAGTGAACGGAGGTAAGTGAACTTCTTTTCTGAAAAGCTCTTGGTGAAGATGTCTGCAATCTGCTCACCAGTTAGGCAGTATTGCAGAATGACGGTCCTGTCATGCACTAGGTCCCTGATATAGTGCATGTGGATCTATACATTCTTGGTCCTCTTCCTAGTAACTGGATCCGTGGATATCTTAATAGCACTTTGATTTTCATAAAAGAGGATAGTGGACAAAGTAATACCAAGATCAAACTCTGAAAGAATGCCTTGCAACCAAACTGTTTGGATGTGAGCATTCACCGCTCCTTGATACTCGGCCTCTACTGAAGATAGTGTTATGGCAGCCTTCTTTTTGCTAGACCAACAAATGGGGCCACCACCAAACATGAATATATATCTATAAGTAGACTTCCGATAAATAGAATCACCCGTCCAATTGGAATCTGTGTATCCAACCAGCTCTAGCTCGGAGTCTACAGCATAGTGAATGTCGTAGGTCCTAGTTCCCTGAATATACTGGAGGATCCTCTTGGCTGCCTTCCAATGAATATCATGAGGCTGCTGCATGTATCTTGATACAACATTCACAGCATAACAGGTATCAGGCCGAGAATGTGTCAAGTACAACAAGCTGCCAATCAGCTGTCGATAGATAGTGCAGTCCATGGGAGGTGTGCTTTTTCCTTCTTCAAGGATGATCCCTGAAAGGAAAGGGAATGGTGCAGACCTAAATTAAGCCATGTTAAAATTAACTAACAGGTCTGAAATGTATTTGGACTGAGTGACCGTAATCCCATCAGAATTTTGCTCAATTTTGAGCCCCAAATCACTCATTTCAAAGGCATTGTGGAGAGCAGTTTTGATGGCTGAAATGGAAGCAATTGTGCTACCTGTGATCAGTAAGTCATCAAAATATAAAACAATAATGATCAAATGACTATCAGACTGCTTTAAATACACATTTGGATCTGATCTACACCTTTGGAATTTTTGTAAGAGAAGGAAGACATCCATCTTGGAATACCACTCTCTTGGGGCCTGTTTTAACCCGTATAGTGACTTCTTTAGCTTGCAAACCAAACATGGATCAGTGATGTAGCCCCTAGGATGATTCATGTATATCTCCTCATGAAGATCTGCATGCAGAAAGGCTGAATTAACATCCATATGATGCAATTCCCAGTGCTTAGATGCTGAAATTGCCAAAACTAGGTGGATGGAGTCCATTTTTGCAACCGGTGCAAAGGTCTCATGGTAGTCCACTCCTTGGACCTGAGAGAAATTTTTTGCTACCATCCTTGCCTTATATTTGTATGTGCTTCCATCAACAGAAACCTTGGTCTGAAACACCCACTTGCATTGAACCAATTTCCTTCCCAGAGGAAGAGAAACTAGCTCCCAAGTAGTGTTTTTCTGAAGAGAATTCATCCATGGCAACTTGCCAACTCGGATCCTTCTGAGCATGGTAGTAGAATTTTGGGTCTGAAATAATCATCAAATAGCAAGTTTCGAACATCAAATTATTAGGACAAGAAATCGCAATACTTTCTCTTTGGAAATCAGACCGGGTTCTCCTTGGATCATTTGGATTTCCATTGTTATCTCCTGCGGAGGAGAGTGACTGTCGAGCCCATGTGGGAAGATGATTCTGGACTTCAGGTTCTGATTCATCATCTGATGATTGCTGCACACTGATATCAGAAATCAAAGGATCCAAATCAGGGTCATCACCCCCAATTTCATCATCCAAATATTTAGTAGAATAGGAAGGAAATTCAACAGTTTTCTCCTTCACTAGTTTCACCTCCTGAAGAGGCTCATCGAACTTGACACTTCTCTCGATGATGATCTGTTTTGTTTTGATATCCAATACCTTGAAACCTTTTGATTCATCAGGATACCCAATAAACATACATTCTATGCTTTACGGTTGCAAATCCCTTCTTTTATCAAGTGGAATCCGGGCCCATGCAGTGGACCCAGACACCTGCAGGTTCGACACATCCGGCTTGTGTCCGAAGTATGCTTCGAAAGGGGTCTTCCATTTCATGGATGAGTGTGGCACCCTTTTATGAATGTATTCTTCAGCATGCATGGCTTCATCCCACAAATTTGTAGCCAATTCTTTGATTCCAACATACGGGTGGTCATCTCCTTGAGAGACCGATTCTTCCTTTCTGCTACACCATTCTGCTGGGGAGTGTAGGGAATTGAATGTTGGACCTGAATACCAATTTGGGAACATATGTGCAGAAAATAATTATTGACATAATCCCCACCATTATCATATCTCAAGATCTTGATCTTAAGCCCAGAGGCATTCTCGATCAAGGCCTTAAGTTCAGAAATTTTTTCACATACTTCAAACTTCTTTTTGAGAAAGAAGACCCATGTGTACCTTGAAAAATCATCAATCAAAGTCAGAAGATACCTTTATCCATTCATGGATGTGATAGGCATCGAACCTTTGATATCAGAATGTATCATCCCTAATATGCATGTAGCTCGGTTTGCCTTCCCCCAATCGAACTTGTGCTCAGGGTGTTTTCCAATCACATAGCCCTTGCAATTTCCTATGGTTGCCTTGATGACCGGGGGCCATTCAACCATGGATTTTTTTTGTAATCGCTGCAAATATTTGAAATTTCGATGGCCAAAAATTTCATGCCACAACCTACTAACCTCATTTCCATGAGTTAGCAAAGCGGTGGGCTTTGCATCCGGCACAAAGTGCAAGAACTCATAGGCTCTTGCATGATGGTTTGCAAGACCTTTAGCAATGAGTTTCCCGGATGCAAGCTCTGTTATCTCAACATCATTTGGGATGAAATAAACTCTCTTAGGAACTCCTATATGTGTCATATAATAGACACTAAGGAGATTTGATGCCAGAGACGGTACACACAAAACATTTGAAAAATAGCCATTCTCAAGATCAACCGTACCTTATCCTTCTGAAATGATGGTGGAGTCATCTCCCATGTGGATGGTAATGGATTTTCTGGTCTCCAAGGATGAAAAAGAGTCTCTTTCATCCATCATGTGGTTTGAAGCTCCAGAATCAATCAAGAGTGCTTTGGACTTCAAAGTGCTTTCCATGAGGGCATGACCTTTTTCATGCTGTGGTTCCCGATCTTGCTAATCTCTCCTCTGAAAGCTTTCCGTAAGATTGATGTGATTTCTCTCAAGGAGAGAGGTAGCTTCATCAAGATTCTTCTTCATGTAGGCATGTTCAGGGTGGAAGCCCTTCCCACAGTATGAACACTTGACTTTTTCCTTGCCATGGTGCCCTTTTCCTTTGTTCTTCCTTGAGCTGGAAGACTCATCATGTTGCTGGTTTTCAACTCTAGGATTAGGAGCATCAAATTTAGTTTTTGGGTTCTTCTGCTGCTTTCCTTTACCCTTTATATCTTTGGGCCCTAAGACATGGAGGGCTTGATCATGGTAGGATTTGATGATCCCCATCTGGACAAGCTTATCATGTTCACTTGTGAGGGACTCAATGAAGGCATTGAGTGTAGGCATCTTCCATCCAGGGGTTGTGAGCTTCCCCGCACGGAATGTAGAAACAAAAAATAAATCATCAGCTCCAAGTTTGGAGAGTATGGTGAGGATGAGCTGATCATCCACCTTCTCCACTTTGCATTGCTTCAAGAGTAAGACATTGTGCTTGAACTTTGTGAAAAAGTCATTCAATGTCTCAAAATTGGAAGGCTGGAGAGACATTAATTCATTTTTGAGCTGGTAAACTCTTAATTCATCTTTCTTTCCATATAGGGTCTCCAATTTGTCCCATATTTCCTTTGGAGTCTTCAATCCCGAAAGATGGAAAAGAAGATCCTGGGAAATAGAGAGGCACAAGAAACCGAAGGCTTCATCCTTCTTGTTCAAGAATCTTGATTTGTCTATAGCAGAACCAGGCTTAGGTTTAGTTTCCATGGTGAATCTATAGAGTCCTCTGGAGTGCAGCTGAATCTCCATGTCACTTTTCCATGAGTGGAAATTGTATGGAGTCAAAATATCTACTCAGGAGGCCATCTGGATCTGCTGGAGCGAATGCTTCACCTGTAGAAAACCTGAAAATCACAACAGAAAGGGCAATGTAAGGTCGGACAACCTGTACATTTTAGGCTTTCATCACACCCAGCATAGTCAATCAAGAAAGCTTGATCAACAAGTTCTTTACTTGGGGTATTAAGTGGTAAGACATGGCTTCTGGTGCAGTGCTGGATTTTTGAGCTATTGCTCAATTTTCATGCAAAAATATATCAAAAAGCTTGTTTTTGAGAGATAGAGCTTCATCCCGTCGTGAGCTCTGATACCATATTAAAATTGCACAGTGATCTAGGGACTAAACACAGTCTCATCAATAGATTAATGACAATAATTCATGAAAATGGTGAAAAAGGGCTACAGAATGATTAGCTGCATTGTATATTCACACAAAGAACAAGAAATTACATTACAATTTCATGCTACAAGCATGAATGAGAAGCAATTCGAATTCCTAAGGAGGTCATTCGAATTGAATGAGTGAGTCTAGATTAACTGATTGTAAGCCACAATCAACACTCAAGTTAACCACTGATCAAAACCCTAATTGACTCAACTGATCCCTAACTAAAGTCAGAGTGCAATAAATGACTGAGTCTCAACTGAAAGAGATCAGACACATGTCACAGCAAGCCAACCATCAAGTGATAGTGCTTCAATGACTCCAATGAACCCCGATGATGTTAACTGAAGTGTAACTAAACATCAGAAGTGGTTGGAGGCACCCCTGTTGACTCCACTTCATTAAATAATCATTAGATAATCAATTTAATGAAGGGAGGCACCCTCACTACCCTGTTTAACTGATTGTAACCATCATTTAGAAATTAGGTGCATTAATATCACTCAGATCACCCCCGGAGTGCTCCAGTTAGCCTCCCCAAATGTAGGAGAAGGCTAAGTTATCCTCCTTGACTGAAGGTAGGTGTGGATGTGATCTAGCTGATGACATATAATGCTCCACTGATGTTAATCAAGCCAATAATACTTAGGATAGTGGTTTAACTAGGCCAAATTGACCAAAATGAGTGTGAAAGGTGGTAAATGTCTCCAACAGGGCACTCCTTGTCTTCTTTGCTTTATCTAATGGAAGCTAAGTCACTCAACAAATTTTTGATAGAGGCTAAAAGGAATGGATTTTTAAGGGAATTCATTGTTTATTTCTAAACTGTTATTTGTTGATGACATTTTTCTTTTCTATGATGGATCACCGAGGGATGGGATAATTCTAAAAGATTCCATCAATATTTCTTGGATACAAGAATGCAAGTAAATGAGAAAAATTATTCAGTGAAATTCTTAGGATTTCCTGCTAAGGAGAAAGCCTTAAAATAAGGAAAAATAATTTATACTTTAATATAATTTTACACACACACACCAAACACTTGGGAACTTTCCCTCATTTCAAGGGGATCGAAGATGTTACAACAATATTCTGATTTTGAGCTGAACATGTCACTTAGGAGAGTATAAATTAGGTAGGAGAATAACACTCCACAGGTGCCCTAGTTTATCCCTAAAGTTTTTGACTATGTAAATATGTCGGTCAATAAATACACTCACCCAAAATAAAGAGAGTCCAATATTCCATTAGGGAGAAGTTTAACTTGGGAAAGATATAACGGATCATGTTAAATTAATTAACTATAATGATTGAATTAAAGGTTGAAACATGATGATAAATATTATTATTATTAGCTCAAGAATTAGGGTTAGGGATACTCCTTGGGTCCAAGGAAGTGAGACCCTAAAAATAATAATTCGCCCCTACTTGAGGAAATTTTATGGAGAGAGATTACATAAACTCACTAACAAGAATAAGAAGAGGTTAAATCATTTACCTGGAAAGAAAAATGAAAAGGATGCAAACAAAGAAAGAGTATATTTGATAACTTCAAGAAGGAGGAAAAAATGAGAAAAGATTTCTCGAGTTAAAGTTCAACATGGTTCAGAAAAATGTAAAATTCTCTATGGGCATAGAGTGTTTCCACTAGGTTGTACTGGTTGGAAAGAGGTGTTTACTTGGAAATACATATTTAGGGTTGGTAAAAAGAAAATTTCTTGAAATAAAATTTAAGATTTTATTACTTACACTTTGTAAGGTGCTTAGAGAGGTATCCATTTATGATAAAAGAATCGGAATGTTATGATATTAATACTTGCATTTAAGTGCTAGAAAAACTTAAGTGACTGGCTTTGGTGGGATCTTGATCTGTCTAGGGGGTGACTAGAAGAACAAAAAGACAAGTTTTCTTGTTGGTTTAAGGTTGGGTGGTTCGATATTGCCCATGTGTTTGTTTGGAAGGTTCATTATAAAGAACATATATGTACCTAACCATTCTACTATTTTTGTTGATGATTATATGTGCTTCATTCTTTTAGTATTTATTTTTATGAATAGTAAGAGATAGGTTTATCCAGAGTATATAATTGTGAATAAGAAGGAAAATATAATGAAACCATGCTCAGTTAGAAAACTACTGTGATTGGTATAAACTATACATTGTGGATACAAAAAAGAAAACATAAATTATGAACATTACATTTATTTTGTATTTTTTTGGTATAAGTTTACTTTAAATCAAGGAAGTTTAATTGCATAGTGAATAACTATATGACACAATATACCCAAGGAAGTTTATTGTTAATTGAATTAGTTTATAAGTATGGCAATAAAGTTATATAATTATTATGATAGAAATCCCATTGGAAACATAGGAAAAACTTGACATAGTCAAGCTAAATCAACCCATAAACTAAACCCTATTGAGAAACTATGATATTGTTCATAGTGGCAACAAATTAATATTATTAAAGAATTAGTTAATCAGAGAAAAAAAACATTATTTGAATTAAACTAAGTACTAGATATCCTCTGTTTAAATGCTCGACCTCACTGAATAAAGGAAACCAAATATTTGACCATAATACTAGTATAATTTGAATGATCAAACCATAAATGAATATGTATTCTAAATTAAGATAGAAAACTGTGTTTGTTTTTGGTATACTAAGGAAACCTCGTAAAGAAACAAGTAATGAACCTAAACTTTTAATTTATAATTCAATAAATTAATCATGATTAGGAAATAAGCATGGTATATTAGTACGTTGAACCAAATTTATTAAAAAAAATTCTATAAGAAGAAAACATGTACAACAATCATATTAATCCAAGTTGAATCTAATTCTTTCTACAAGGGTTACGATAAACATGAAATTATCTATCTTTCAAACTAAAGATAACAAAGCTTGAACAAGACATAGAACCAACATATAATATTAATCCAAGTTGAATCTAATTCTTTCTACAAGGGTTACGATAAACATGAAATTATCTATCTTTCAAACTAAAGATAACAAAGCTTGAGCTGAGACATATAACCGACATATAACATAAAAAATAATTATTCAAGAGATCGTTAATAACTACAACTAATGTCTAGAAAATTACGAGTAAACGAATGACAACACCTAGCCCTCGTTAAATAAATAATAATATCTATACAATTGCAAATGGGATTAAGTTAGATTGAATGTACATTGGTAACATAAATAAAGATAATAATATATCCAACATAAATACTTGTTGTCGAACATAATTACAAAAAACAAGCTAAAGATAACAAAACTTGAATAAGACATAGAACCAACATATAATATTAATCCAAGTTGAATCTAATTCTTTCTATAAGGGTTACGATAAACATGAAATTATCTATCTTTCAAACTAAAGATAACAAAGCTTGAACTGAGACATAGAACCAACATATAACATAAAAAATAATTAATGAAGAGATCGTTAATAACTACAACTAATGTCTAGAAAATTACGAGTAAATGAATGACAACACCTAGCCCTCGTTAAATAAATAATAATATCTATAAAATTGCAAATGGCATTAAGTTAGATCGAATGTACATTGGTAACATAAATAAAGATAATAATATATCCAACATAAATACTTGTTGTCGAACATAATTAAAAAAACAAACTACCTTAAATGTAAACCAAAATTGAAGGAAAGGAACCATCGTTTTGTCATAATAATAACAAGTAAAAATCATGGGTTGAAATCCTTGGGTAGTAAAAGACCCCCAAAAAAGCATATTACACTTGATAATTTGAACAAAGAATACAATATACAAAGAAGGTTATCAAATTCAACATCTACGTCACCATATCCATAGAGAAAATCTCTCTTAGAAAAATGTGGACAAAGCCATTCATAAAACTTTAGGTCTAGGCTCCATCTACCGAGAACATGAACTATAACAATATCCAAATAAATTACACCCAAATATTAATCTCTCTTCTACATGAAGCTATGACTAGTACATTGCAGTGACAAACCCTTTCAAGGAGAAAACTAAGGGTTAGGAGTACCTATTCCCAAATTGACCTTTATTGTGTCTAAGGTAACACAATTGAGGGTTCTCTTCCTCAAGGGTAAGCAACCCTAACCTGAATACCATTCTCATACTAATAACAAGACAAAGTTAGAAGTACAACTTCAAAAGTCCTGAGCGAAAATAGAGTAATGAACGGAGATAAATGAAATAGCCAGAATATTTTACCTAAGTTGGTGAACCAGGGTTGCACATTAGCAACCCTAAGAAGTGCATTGAAATTTGAGTTTAATAATTTATGAAACAAATCATCATAACTATTATAATGCAGAAAATATAATGCAAAAAACTACAAATATGGTATTTACCTCTACTACCACGGTAGAAACCAAATATAGGGAACCAATTAATATGGGTCACCAATTCTTCCACCAATCCTTGGTAGTCATGACCAATTCCTTCATATCCATCAAACAAAGGTTTATAACACTAAATGAAGTTGTTATTTTTTTACTGAGCAATTAAGCAAATTAATAAACAAGTTCGTAAATGGCTAGGAATAATGAAGTTACTGAAAATAATTATGAAACCATGATTGTAATGTCCAAAATTTTGCATTGGGTCACAATGGTCTAATCACATTTTCCATATTCATGAGATTTTGTCAAATTGATGCTAAGGGTCAAATAATTGCCAAGGAGGAAATTACTAGTTTCCTAGGTTGGGGGTGGAAGCTTTGGGATTTGAAAGAAGGGGGAAAATAAATGATGTTTGAACATGAGAATGGAATAAAAATTTAATAAAGGAGCTAAATAAATAAATACAAGGGAAAATCAAAGTGACAGTTGATCATGAAGACACATGGAGAATGTGGGACCTACACAAGCTAGATTTTCTACACCACATGGCATCCTCCTCTTGTCATTTCGAACCCATAAGGAGACCAAGGGTCTTGGGATGAGTTGGAAGGTCAATACACTTGGCATGAATCAATTCAGGTCGAATTGGAGTGGAAGAGTAACTCCCATGGAAGAGGAAGAGGGATTTTGGAGCTAGTGAGACACTTGGACTAGATTCCCTAGCTCTATGACAACAATGATGAAGATGCTATGACACCTATGACACAAATAAGAACTGAAGGCTGAAATCTGACATATCTAACATGTTAAGTCGAAATAGATCATCTAAGAGGTTTCTCATGTGAGTTGGGGAAGCTCAATGGGTTCCTACTCAAATTGGGGGAAGATGGAAGGCTAGGAAAGGGAGGACACATGGCAAAGTTTGAGCCCACACCCAAATTCGAATTGGATTGATTTTGTGGATGGATTCATAACCTTAGAAGGCTAAGTATGTTTATAAAATACAGGAATAAACCAAGAGAATATATTTTGATCATTTGATAAATTGTCATTTGTGAATTGTGAGAGCTAGTGGATGACTAGTTTTCTTGCCTTAGCCAATTTCGAGGGTGAAAGATTCCCATCCAAGTTGGTGTTTGGAGAGGTAAATCAGGTATTTCATGGAGATTTAATGGAGTCTTATTTTCAGGTGTAAGCTACAGGGAATCTTCTGGATTCTTCTATTGCAGCACTTTCTCTCAACCATTTCCAGTTTTAATGGCATATTCTTGCTCATGGAGGGATTGCGCTTTGGGTGAGCTATTGATCTCTTTGGGGAAGATTATAATGATCCATTATTTTATGTTCTGATGTAAATTCTCTTTATTTTAAGTTCATAATACTCTCAGTTCAAAATTCCAAAATATTTCATGTAAACATGTTAAATAATGAAGAAATAGTGTCATTTCCCCACTATCTTGTTGTGCACCATTGTAATGCTAATGATTTAGAATTGGGAGAGATTTTCATTGTCCATTACTGACTGTAATAAGCTAAATATTCTCTGTTATTCATTCTCAGAAATTATTAGGTTTAAATATCAAATGGTCATAAGGAAAGTGATCATTAATGGGCAAACAATGACCATTTCCCCACTACATTGACACATGCTATGTAATGTTGATTATTTTGAATGGAGGAATGTATATATGATAAATGTATGATTAATGGACTGTAATTAATGTTTATATCAAGTCTCATGTTCATTTTTTAAGCATTGGAATCCATTTTACTCATTTTTATTGCATTTGGAGAAGATTTGGTGCATTTTCCCCAAGGGTCGAAATTGTGATTTGGGAGCTGTTTTGGAAAGAGTCATAAAATCATGTATAAATTGAACCATGATGCATATGAGACTTTAAAAATGTACCTTACACATCCCCTGACTCTTTTCATAAATTCGAGTGACTTTGGGACCATTTGAGAAGCCATTTCCGACAATTACCCAGGGGGGATTGGAGCCCCAATTTTCTAGTAAAGACTCCTACTTTGAAATGAACATTAAAAAAGTTTGCAGAAGCAATTGGGGGGTCATAAAACATACTTTAACATCATATTTAAGCTATAATATCATTCATGTACCTTCTAAGAAAATTTCGGAGCATTTGGGTCAATTTGGAGGTATAGACATCAAAACTAGTTAAGGTCGAAATTGGGTAAAAAGTGAAAAAATTGGCCATTTAATAAAATTTCAAAAAGGGACATTACAATGATTGTGCGATATTACCTGCAAATAAAGGAAATATGGCATGGAGTTCCACTATACACCATGTATAATGCAATAACAAATATGTACATCCTCATAAACTAAGAAGGGGAAACTCGTTCAAACTGAACACCATAAAGGCTGGGTAGAGTCACCCATCCCTAATTCAATCGAATTTGATGTAGGGTGATCGAAGGGACACTAAAAACTAGGAGATTATCAAGATATCATTAAATATAGATACAATTGTTAATCCAAATGACTCCCACAACCTATGTTGGAATCCTCTAGATGGGGATAGTTCACATGCGAATTAAAACTAGACCCAAGGAAAATTAACACATGCCAGCTATTTCAGACCCAAATATATGACCTGTAATATCATTTAATGGTGTTCAATAAACACCCTACATTGAAACATTTAATGTTGTAGCTAAGGGGATGTGCATTGATCCAACAATCAATCAAACGATTCACATCATTCCACATCCCTGCAATCATAGCATAAATGTTGCACTGTAGGTGCTTATTGAACGCCTCATTTAATAACGGTGAACTTGAAGAGTGCCATAATGATCAAATAAGTGTCACATCAAATCTTACACGTGTCCCTTATAGGTACCACTACGATGAGACAAATGTGCAATATAGTAAATGTAATAAAACCAAACGCATGGAGGATAAAATTCAAGTTACCCAAACATGCTCTTATGGGTTATAACCTACATATATCATTCATAACCAAGGCGAGTTGTTATAGGGTTTTTATTTGTGAATATAACCACAAATGCATACATTCATATGATATTTAATCATGGACATAGGATATTGCACGTTAAACCTCCCTATTCTCGAACTTGGCTGATATGAGTTCATTCTACTTCTTTAAAATACTAAACAAGATATGAAATGGAGGCATGTTTTGTCTAACAAATCCATGGAATGCAAGATGCCATAAACCCTTTGACGAAAAAGATAAGCGATATAGCAACTAAACTAAGAATTCCTCGCCTTTCAGTTTGTTTGTAATAAAATATTAAATGGTTTAAAGGTATTTGTTTGTAATAAAAGATTATGGTTTAAAGGTGAATAGATTCAATACGAGTGTTGCCTTTTTATCCTTGGCTAAGCGTTAACACACAATTAAAATATTCTAGTAGTTAGGTCTTGGCAAAGCATTAACGCTTTCAATTTCATCAAAGTATATATGCATGAATCAAAATGGAAATAAAAATGAAACTTTGAAGAGATCCATAGCAAAACTAAGTTTTTTAAGGGATTGAGATTGGTTATCTCTAATGTATAACAAGAGTTCAAGTGACTGTGTGCATATAGGAACTTAATGTATGATAGGTTAAATTCAAATTGGTATAAGTGGACCTTAATAGCATACTTGATCCTTGTTATCGTTAGGGAGAGCTATATTCCAACTGCAATTGAATATTTGCATACTGTAATATTGTTGAACCTTCAAGTTGACTATTTAACCATAGTTAATTTGATTCGTTGAGTCAAATATTCTATTCAAGTAGTTATTTTGATTTTGAGTCGAATATTTATAAATTTGGTTAGAGCAGTTGTATCAGTATAACCCACAATGTTTGTTATCGTGATAAATGATCCTTCATAAACTTTCAAATTTACAAAGTAATGACCAAAATATCATTGTATGATTGGAGTTGTTATTATAAATGCTTGGACAAGATGTTCAACATAAATCTAAAGGCCTTTTTATGTTCATCTATATTCGGTTTTATATATAAACATTCATTGACTAGATCGAAAACAATTATCCATTGTTGCAAGAATATATATATATCAACAATGATCATGATCATGATCATGGCAATTTAGCTAAAGTTAGGTACTGTTGATGTCCATGTTTTGATCGATGGGTGTTTACGTTTTGATAAATTAGTGGTAAGTAATCTTCAGGATTTTGGATGGATTAGTTAATGAGCTAAAATTGATTATGAAATGATCAAATTATCACCAATTTGATTCAATAGCACCCCTATGTCCAAAGCAATTTCTCCAATGTTTTTAGAGTGTACATTATCATAGCATAAATAATGGATCAAACTCATTAGATCAGTTCAATATCCAAACATGCTCTGTAGTTGTCATAAATATCCATTCAAAGAAAGACCATCATTCAAAGACATAATTTGAAAGCTCTAACAACGTATAAAATTGATTGGGAACAATTTTTAATTTGATATTAAGTGACAAGACAATAAACTTAATGGCACAAACACCCATATACTTAGTATGTAGCTTCTTAGTATCCAATCTCAGAGAAAACTAAGATATAAATTGCATGTGTCGTGCAAGCTAGAATTTCCAAAGATATTCAAATGTAGACTTCCTTGCATATGAAAATGAAAGGAATCAATACATATCATCCCATAGCCATTTTCATTTCCGAAACAATAATATCAATGACTCCACAAGGCTAAATCTGTTAATATATAAATCGATTAAAGTATTTTCAATATATATCAACTCAACTTGAATTAATCTAACCCAACATTTTTTAAGTGTAACCACGTGATACTTCAAATTTACTCTCTAACTTTTTTAGAATACAAAAGCTGCAACCATCTTGATGATTTTTTAGAAAGCACCATCACTACGAAACCATATCCATTAATAGATATGCCTGGCATCTGAGTTTGAATATGCCATTAAGCCAAATGAAAAACATTTAACAATCCAAACAGGTGCACGAGAGGAGGAGAAGAAAAATGTTATTTGTTAGACCCAATAACGAGGTTCATGTAGGTTAAAAAATGGGAAACAATTACTCCTTATTTCCCAAACAATTCTTCTTCAACAACTCAACTTACATTTTCCTCGGCTCATTTTCTAAAATGCTACAATGTACCACCACTACCTCTGTGCACTTCAAGTGGACCCAATATTGAAGTATCAAGTTTTCCAGCTTGTGCTATCTTCAACATGTTTGGGTGTTGCAGTAGTGGAGTAGCAAATATTATGCTAAGCAGAGCATAGACGAAGGAGTGGAACATATGATTACCATCTTATTACAACGGGTTAGAGATAGAAACAACTAGAGTGTGACCTTTTCACTCCAAAAAACACCACTAAAAAGTAGAAAACTGGTGCCATGACCTCTACTCCAATTTATCTTCACAAGCCCTCCCTCTTGAAGCCCAATTGTCATCATAGAAATAAGGCGTCTTTGAAAACATTGTATGCATGGGGACAACTGGGTACATCTAGAACCTAACCACATACAAATGGCAAAATGAAAAGATAATGTTGACACTGCCAACAAGTGTTGTGTAGGGAGGTATTAGGGTGAGCAAGTGTTGTGTCATGGTGAACATGTTTTTAGGGGAAACATGTGTGCCCTCAGTTAGTATTGGGAAGATGCCCTGCAATATTCGGTGAGAGCAGGATTGCCTTGCTCTCTTTAAACCAGTAACCCGATGCATATGGGTCGTTTGTTGTTGATTTCCATTAGTGCTCGAGTGAGTAGGTAACCCCACACGTACAAGCTGTCTAGCATTAATTATCATCAATGTTAGGATGAGGAGGTTGTCAAAGCCAATAGTTATCAGCATTTGCATTGAGATCAATCCTAATAAAACAAATAAAAAAAAACAAAACTCGTCTCATAGTAAAACACAGAATTGAAACCTTTCAATAAAATTGAAAAAACCATTTTATAAAAAAATGAACTTACATATACACAATTACCAAAACTTACGCAATTACATAATTCCCTGCACAACAAGGATGTTGTGCAATGATAAAAACAACTATGATTATTGAGTAAATAAATAAACAAATAGTTTAGTCATAAAATCTTACAAACCCCTTTGTAATAATACAAAAGGTAAATGTATCATGAGAAAATAAAACGAGAGAATTTAAACTTAAAATCTCGATTGGGATAAAGGTAATTGCAAACACTCTCATAAATATGAAGTCGACTGATTCTTTAGATTTCACATAATGAAGATGAGAACCTACCCATAAAATAATGTGCGCCTTAAAGTTTAATTTATTTTGTTGAGGTGTATCTAGTATGAATTATTAGGTATGTTACACAATCCTAGAAAGTTGCAAACCATTTTGATTTAAAAAATATAGTTCATATACTTGGTTTGCTTACTTTTAACTAATTTAACATTGCTTACTTTTAACTAATTTAACAAATAACTTCATTTCTTTGGTTACATCTTATGACGTTGGCTTATTTTAACCAACCAAACAAAACACTTTGCTTATGATTTTTATTTATTTTTATTATTGGAACGAAATCATCTAAGTTTTAAGGTATTTGATTTTTTACTTTTTGAGATTTTTTATTTGAATATTTTATCATGCCATGAGATTTGCTTACTTTTAAGTAATCAAACAAAATACTTTGTTCATGATTTTTATTTTTAAGTTAAGTGAAAAAAATATGGGAATGCATATTTTATATCATTAGAAAGGATGGACATCAAATTTGTTCACTACTAAATGATATGGTTTGGTGATTAAGTGTGATAGTGGTTTATTATTATATGAATTATGGTTTATAATTATTAAGATTTAAGAGATTTTTTGTAATGGCGAAGAAGTAGGTCAAAGGATAAGCGTGTTAGGAAAAACAAAATACTTTAGAGAAAAATGTACCTAAATTAAAATTATATGCTTAGGTGGTGCAACACATGTTTATTCGTATGTTTTAATAAAGCACAACACTATAAAGCTTTGATGTAAAAGTTTTCATTCTATGGTTTTAACAAATGAGAGACACTATTTGAGGACTCTAATTAATGAGTTTATTCTCAAATAATATACTAATTATGAATTTTAGTCACTCCAACAAATGGGAATAGTGAAGGTATGATAAAGACAATTATAGCAAGGGGCATTGGGGTCAACTTTGAATGGCTAAAAACTATTTGTCTCAAGTGCCTCCTCATTTCCATGAAAGCCACCAGGTAGGAAGTTGTAGGCCACTAAGATACCTCTTAATAGATGTGAACAAGGAGTTAGGCCTTTAATAGTCAAGAGGTTAAAACATAGGTTAAATGACCTAGATTGAGTCCATTAACCTATTGAACCCAACCTCAACATTGACACTCAAGAGTGTGTCCCATTGCTAAATGGGTTTTGAACACATCCGTTAGAAATTATTTGAAATCTCCATAACAAACAACAACTATGTCTCAATGTCAATAATTATGGTGAACCATCTTGATGCTTATCCCACAATCATAACCTAACTACGTGATTATTTTGGTCTAGTAGCGAGGAATTTAGTTGGTTATGAGTTAAATTGTTGATTTTAGAAGGTTGAGCTTGAGGTCATGAACCAAACACATATGATTAAGGTGGTAAATATGTGCATAAGTTATGTGTACAAATTGAAATGAAACAATAGAAATGACACTTATCAAACTTGTTTTGGTAAGTATACGTGTTTATTGGCTTTCATTGGCTAATTTCCTTTATTAATTCTCCATGGATTAAGAAGCAAAATAATGCAATTTTTTTGGGCATGAAAGTTAGAAGGAAAAAAGTACACTTGGAAAATTGAGAAATAATTTCACTCCCAAAAAGCTTAGCTGGTTGGGGTATCAAAATTTTGTTATGGTTCAACATGGCACTATGTATTAAGATTTTTTAGAGGGGGTTCTTTGATTCAGGACTTTGGACTGAGGTACTTCGCTCAAAATATTTGAAAAACACTCCTCTAGTGGATTTGTTTAGGAAACTTGATGAAACTGCTAGAAATACTTCAAATTTCTAGAAATGTTTTACAAAGTCCTATCCTTGGTTGGGATTTGGATTGGCCTAGAAATAGGAAATGCAAACAATGTGATGGTTGGTATTGACCTTATTATGGGAGGGGGTGAATTTTTCAAACTTTCCTCTTCTTTAATTACTTATCTTAATTTGAATGGATATAAATACTTAGCATAATTCAAGTGTATTGTGAGCAACTTTACTCAATATTGGATAGGGGATCAAAGTATGTGTCTAAGAGGTTCTTTTGCATAGGAATGGAACATGTACGTTTAGGGCCTTAATCAATTGGGTGTGAGATTGTTGGATAGATTGTAGGATGTAATTGTTTGGATTTGGAACAAAGTTGATGGCCAAATCAATTCCAAGTCTACATACGATACTATTTCTTTTCTATCTTCAGAAGCTACAGGTTGTTGGTGATCTAGTACAATCTGGGAATGGAATCTGCCATCGAAATTAAAATATTTGTGTGGTTGATACTGAAAAACAAAGTATTGACATGGGATAATCTCCTTAAGAGGGGAAGAATGAGACCTGGTATATGTTGTTTGTGCATTTATGACTCTGAGTCCATTGATCACCTTTTTGTTTGGTGTAGTTTTAGGCAAAATGTCTAGGGTATTATCCTAGCTAAGTTAAAACTTGATGTGGATTGGGATTCTTATTCTATTGACAGAGCTTTGGAATTTTGGTTTGAAAAGCTGCCAAGGTTTAAATAATTTCCAGCGTTCATTTGCTGGGGAATTTGAAGATGCATAAATTCTATTATTTTTTAAATCCATGTGCCTAACATCTATGTTATCTGTACCAAAATTTTATTCTTCTTCTCTGAATACTTCAAGGGTAAGAAGCTTAAAATACCGAGGAAAATAATCGTTACCTCTTATTTAGAGAATTTTCCAAATTATTGGTTATTATGATGATGTGTCACAAAGGGGAAGATGTGCTCGAGGTATGGTCCTGTAAAATTGATAGTTCTTATTGGTACCATTTGTGGTTGGGTTGTGGACCTGGGACAAATACAAAAGTTTAACTCTTGTTTCTTTGGGGACTTCTTTTATTTGCATCTAGATGTGGTGTTCTATCATTACATGTTATGGATGATTCTAATATCATCATTGATTGGGATGCAGGTAGCTATACTTTAAACATGGTTCTAATTGAGCATTGGTGTAATAGAGTAAAGATGCTCCAAACAGTGTTCATTGACATATTTTTCAAGCTTATTTATAGAAAATTCAATGTTGCAGGTGATAGACTGTAAAAAAAAGTAGTTGACTGTGAGGTTTGGTAGTTATATTATGAGGACTTGTTGGATTTTGTTGTGATAAAAAAAGGTGAAATCAAGGATTTATGTTTATTTGTGGAGATTATATGTTGGCTTATGCCACTAGAAGACTATAGTTTTGTATGAAGTTATTTTGTAGACCTGGTATGTTGGTAGTTTATATCTACTATAGATGGAGATTTGACTTGCATCCATGAGAAATATTTTTTCCTTCTATATGTGTATGCAAATGGTTACTTTGATTCCAATGGAATAACAAGAAACTGTTTTTTTTTTTTTTTTTTGCGAAAAAAAAAATATTGTTGAAATTGAAATTGCAAAAAAATAAAAATAGATGAAATTGTCAAGCACTAATTCATTTTTAACTATAGTTATCAATACAACAACAATAACAACAATAATAAAAATAAAAATAACAATAATACTTATTATTACTATTATTGTTATTATTATGAAAATAATAATAATAATAATAATAATAACTGTTGAAGGAACAACAACAACAATTTTAATAATAATAATTGTTGGAACAATAGGATAGAAAGCCAGTTAAACATATCTCCAAATATTCTAGAGACACTCAGTTGGAATTCAACCATCGATTATAACAACAGATTGAGAGGTCGACTTAGGGAGATTCTAGATGGTCAACGGTGCATTCAATTGCGGTTAGAACAAAATAAGTGACTATTATGCAAAACACGACAAAAATTAAGACATGTATTATGTGTATCTCGTCTTCCTCACTTCATGGGAGTTGGTTACATCGCAGTACTATATAACATGGCCCTATAGGTTGATTTATGACACAATGAACAAAGTGAAATGTATTGTGTATGGAAATCTATTGGTTTCTTACACTAGTATGTATGTTGAGCTATACTCAATTGAGATTAAGTATTGTAACAATGTCTTTAGAGCTTGTGGTTCTAGATGACCACCATTATGGAATTTGGGAAAAATATACGAAAACATTGTAGAAGATAAAACTACTATGGTTGTTTAAAAAAATTGTGGTTCGGGATTTTAATAATGACAAAACAAAAGTTTGTCATTGATGGGAAGTATGCTTAGGTTGTAGGAATCATAATGACCTACATCTATAAGGAGATTCACTTTTATACAAATAGGATTGACTACTCGAGTGCTATCTAGATTAAGTTGAAGACTATATTTGATAAAATCGACGAAAGTAAAATTGTGTAGATTGAAAAAGAGTTGATCTCTCTAGATCCTCCTTTTTAAACGATTGATGATCTACTTGGCTCATGTGAAGGAAATTTAGTTGAAATTGGGTGAATGCAGAAAGGATTTTCACATGAAGGCCATATAGTTGATAGAATTGATCCTAATGAAGCTAAAGAAATCATATGATGTATTGTATTAGACATTTCATACTAGTTGGAGCTCCATAAGAGACGGTGGTAAGAATTAGTTTACTCAATTGCAGTTTAGTGATTAAGGAACATGACAAAATTTATTGAAGAAGAGAAACTTGTGATCAAGCCACATGCCTATTTATTGAAGGGAAAAGGGAAAAACATTTATAGAGAAAGAGGTCAACATGAGAAAGAGTGCAATTGTATCTACAAGGTTGACAATAATTAGAAGCATGGTGATTAAACTTAAAATAAGAAAGGTAGAAAGAAGAAGAAATGTCATTATTGTGTGAAATTGGGACATATGGAGAAGGCTTATTGGTAGAAGGCCAAAGACCTGGAGGAAAATGTGAAGAAAATTAAAGGAGACATGTTGTTTAAAAGACTCACCAACTTGCATCCATTCTTTAAATGGTAATGTAGATAAATTTCTTTTTATGTTAGTGCTTCTTATGCCTTGCATTCTCATACTTCTTAGAGGGAGTGGATAGTTGACTCTACTTGCACCCGTTATATGAATAAAGGTGCTTCTCCCTTCTCTTCATTAAAAAAGGATACAAACTAAGAAATATTTGAAGCATATCATTATGCACTCATTGTTTTTGGTTATGGAAAGATTGAATTCTATAATGGTGTGATCACTGGTGTGCATTATGTACCTTTCTTGCCTGCAAAATTTGTTTTTGTACCAATTTTTTTTCTAACTAGGGGAATCAACAACTGGGGTCAAGATTGTACTCGTGCGATGCATGGTCGATTTCGGTTGACTACCACTATACTCCTAGGAGACACCAACGATGCCCCACTCACAACACATAGGTCTTAATCAATATTTGAACCCATAATGTCACAAGGAATGACATAACATTTCACCATATCGCCAACTAGTGTACACCTCTAGGGATTACCCAAACTAACTTAAACTAGCAAGAAGGTAGAGATTTAGATTGATCTATTTGTTTTGAATGATATGCAAAAGAACCTTTTTGTTGTCATCAAATGTTTTGTTGACCCGAAAGACATATTGTATAACTTATATAACTAGATCCCTAGAAAGACATAGGATTGGCTACACTTATAGCTCACACCAACAATCAAAGTAAACTTTGGCATCAATGGATTGGACATCTGAATTTTCAAAGACTAGAACCGGTGATGAAACACAACATAGTTATTGGATTACCTAAGGTTGTTCCTTTTGATGGAGTATGTAATTTATGTATGCTTATAAATAACCATTAGATTGCCTTTGAAACAAGGAGATATTGAAAATAAAAAAACTTAGCTTGAACTTGTCTATATTGAACTATGTTCATGAGCAAACCATTATTGGCCAATATAAGGTATGTATTGAACTTCATTGATGACTTTTATAAGTATGATGATGTGTATTTATTGAAGTATAAGAATCATATCTTTGAAAAAATCAGGGAATTTAGTGCATTTCCCAAACATCAATGTGGTTGATCTCTGAAATGTTTAAGATTAGGCCATGTAGGAGAATATGTATGGAAGTATTTTAAGGAGTACTTGCAATAGAAGGGAATCTCTTGGCAGGGATTTGTACCTTACACACCTCATTATAATGGTGTTTCTAAAAGAAAGAGCCATATTTTGGTTATAATAACAGGTTATTTGCTTGAGGCCAAAAAATTATTGAATGTTTTGGGTAGAAGTTGTATATTACTTAAATTATTTGTTAAATTTGATTTCGACTGATGTTGTATGAGATGTGACTCCATTAAAAAATGGAGTGGAATAAATCCCTCAATTAAACATTTTTGAACCTGTGTATGTATAGTGTGGGATCATATTTTAGATAATAGAAGGAAGAAACTGGATTCTAAGAGTTTCCATGCTTGTATTGTGATGGGCTACTCGGAAGAGTTGAAGAATACAAATTGTTTGACCTTGTTGAACATGAGATTATATGTAGAAGATATGTTGTGTTTGATTAAAACATCTTAGGTGTCACTCTATTAAATCCATGTTTTGGCTTATATTGGCCACCAATATTGGCCATTGAACAAATCCCCTTGCCCCATCATAAAAAGGGGATGCAATCATTTATGGGAACTATAAATTTTGTCCGAATATTTGTGCCTGATTTCGCTCAAATTGTCAAGCCATTGTAGTAGATGGTGAAGCAAAACGCACAATTCAAATGGACCGAGATTGAAAAAAATGCTTTCAGCAAAATCAAGACGACTATCGCACATGCACCTTCCCTGAAAAGCCCAGATTTCGATAAAGACTTTATTCTGTACACCTTCGCATCCGATGATTCGCTAGCAGCTGTGCTTACACAAAAGGAAGATGGGGGGGATGAGTTCCCAATATCCTTCATGAGTACTGGTATGCAATGGGCTGAATTAAATTACCCAGCCATTGATAAGCAAGCTTACGCAGTATTTAAAGCAGTGAAGAAATTCAGGCCTTATATTTTGAAGAATCAAACCAAGGTAATAGTCCCCTACCCAGCTGTAAGATCCCTTCTTATACAGAAAGAGTTAGGAGAAAGAAGGGGCAACTGGGTAACAACTCTTCAAGAGTACGACCTTGAATTCAAGCCAGCCTCTATAGTTAAAGGTCAAGGGTTGTGCAAATTGATGACCAACATCGAGAACAATGAAGAACAAGCCTGGGAGGATGAGGCTGAATTACATGTAATGGATGTATGTCCTTTATTTACAGCTCCCGAGTCTTGGTATAGAGACCTTGTACATTACCTGCAGGCAGGGATGTTACCTGAACATTGGAATTCCAAGCAAAGAAGAGCGCTATGTCTTAAATCAGCATGTTATCAAATTGTGGAAGGGGTATTGTTCAGAAAGAATTATGACGGAGTTCTTCTCAGATGCCTAGAAAAGGAAGATGCGAAGAAAGTGATGGCAGAATTGCATGACGGTCCTGCTGGAGGACATTATTCAGGGGATACCACAGCCCAAAAAATCCTCAAGGCAGGTTACTATTGGCCTATGCTCTTTAGAGATGCACACGCACATGTCAGGAAGTGTGATATTTGCCAAAGGTGCAGTGGGAGACAACCTAAAGCAGCAGCACCCCTAAAGCCTGTGATGATCATGGAACCATTCGAGCAATGGGAACTGGATATTATTGGAGAAATAAAACCGAACTCCTCTCTGCAGCACAAGTACATTCTGACCGCTACTTATTATTTCACTCGCTGGGTCGAAGATGTCCCGCTGCGCAAGATAAATGAAGACGAAGTCATCAGCTTCCTAAAAGATCGTATCATGACCAGGTTTGGAGTTCCAGTTTCGTTAGTTTTTTATAATGCTAAGTATTTTTCATCAATTAAATTGACTGCTTTTGCTCATGATAAAGGAATAAAATTGCATTATTCTGCTAATTACTATCCATAAGGAAATGGCCTGGCTGAATCCTCCAACAAAAATCTGATTAGAATTTTAAAGAAGACTGTAGTGGAAAACCAGAGGAGTTGGCACTCAGCATTACCAAATGCCCTTTGGGCCGATAGAGTCACCCCCAAGTCTGCGATTGGAGTGTCTCCATATACCCTTGTCTATGGTAAAGAAGCCATCCTTCCTCCCAATATCATGCTACCATCTTCCATACTAGCTCAAGAGTCTAGGGGGTCGGATGATGAAGTTTTACAAATAAGAATATATAATCTCCTGAAAGTAGAAGAGGCTAGATCTAAAGCCAGAGAACGCTTTAAGCAACAGCAAGAGTTATTTAAGAGATGGTTCAACAAGCATAAAGCTGGAACAAAGGACTTTGAGGTAGGAGAATTAGTCCTCAAATGGGATCACCCCCATGATGAGAAAGGAAAGCACACTAAATTCCAGCAGTTGTGGATAAGCCCTTTTCAAATTGCAGCAAAGCTTAGCCCTTCTACTTACAAGTTGCAGGATCTACAGGGGTGGGAAGAGAACTTGCCAGTAAATGGTTTGGTTCTCAAGCCTTATTTTTCTTGAGTCTGTTGGATTTCTTCTGTCTTGTATATAAATAACCCGTCTAGCTGTCTGTTGAGTCATGTTTTTCAGTTTGCTTTAGTTTAAGTTTTATTGATTTCAATAAAGGGAATGAACCTGCGGTCGCATGGAGAACATCAGAATGTTTGGGAAGGATAGACATTTTTGAATCTCAGACTGTATGTTGCTAAAAGAAATTCTTCCAGCTTAGCAGTTTTCTCGAATAAACTCTGTGAGCATTGAAGTCCTGCTTAACCCCTGTGAAATAAACCGGATTCGAAGAGTCTCAGAATACTATGTTGAGGCTCCATCCACGTCACAATTAAAATGTTCTAAGGAGCGATAGCAGAGGACCCATGGAAAGGATCCAGGTGAACAGTATATTAAATATAAATGATCCCATGCCAAGAAACGGATGGAAAAAAACAAAAACAAATAAAGAGTCAAAAAACTCCTATGAAAGCATCATAAATCAAAGCAAGTGCTGAATCATAAGTATTAAATTGCCGAAAGATCCTCTCCGTCCGTGACCTGAAACTTGAAGTACACCACTCACACAAAAGGACACTATGGGATAGAGGATCCTGAATTAAAATTCAGTAAGAAAGGCGTGCAGGAGGACTCATTTGAAAAGGGGACAAAAGTCCAAAAGCACGAAAAAGTGCTAAAATGGCATGGGAACGAGGAACAAATGAATATTTCTGTTTACCATGTGTTACAATCCTGTGGTGTCCAAGCTATTAGCTACCTGAATACAAAGGTAATAATGAAAGTCATCTTCTGGCCTCAACAGAGTTATCTAGACTTGAAAATCTTGGTTTCCACTCTCCTAATTTGGACTATTATCAATGATGGAAGGTATGCACTTTCGGCATTCGAGAAATCCAGATAGCTGGAAGAATTCAATAGAATGCATTTATTGTTAAACAATCTATCACTCAAAGATGAATCGCCCAGAGATCTAGGTTCACCAGGTAATTGCCAATTGTTGCAGCTGCAACTGTTTTTTCCCCAAATTTCTTAAATTTTGGGCCCCTCCTCATGATTTTTCTTTGATCGTTGGATCCTTTGAGTTGTTGGGCTGTGTTTTAATTTTAAATGATTACAAAATCTTAACTCTTGACCAAGGTTCGTATTTTGATTGCGTTGGAATTTATGGTGAGTCGCAAATTCTAAGTTGTCTTCACTTGTTGATCGAACAAATTGTTCTTTGCTGTGGGTCGCCGTTGTGGAGGTCTGATAGGTCGATGCCCATTGCTGAGTTTAAAGCTGTCTGAACACTTAGTAATTTTCTTTTTGATCGGGATTTTTTCCTGTTTGATCGGAAGCTGGAACCTTTTTTACTCCCGCCGTTATAGAACCCAAAGCAATTTAGCACCCGAAGTTCAAATCGTTCCAACTGCCGATAAGCGTTTGCCTTTCAATCGAGCACCCGAAGCTTTTTCTCTTCCGCCGTTGCGGCTGAGAAATCCATTTCACGTTCGATGTCAAAGCCTTCTGATTTCTGACCAAAGTTTTCCCGCCCGCGTCGCGTGTCTTCAGCCTTTTCCCTTCCACCGTTGCGGCTCTCAAAGTCATTGAGCTTCCGAAAGGGAAAGCCGTCCGACTTCCGATTTTAAAAGTTTCCTGCCCTCCCGTCACATGCTTGGAGCCTTTAATTTTCCGTTGTTGCGGCTGGGAAAGCCTTTCGGCTTCCGATGTTGTTTTCCTCCCGCTTTTCACCATAGGGATTGCTATCACGAGCCTGTAGGAGGACAAGGTAGTGGTCGGCACTTGTAGAATGACGGTGGTGCACTTGATCATTTCTTGTGGATGGGCCGTTCAGTCAGTTTAATTTGCTACTGCGATTTAAGTGCGTTTCCAACAAATGATGCTCGGCGTTTGATTGTAGGTAGTTTCCGGAGTTTTGTCAACGGAGGCGGATCGTTTGGTGAAAGTAGAGTGAAACCAGCAGGAGATTAAGACGGACAAACCCAAGAGAAGACAAAATGAATGGTGATAAAGGGGCAACTCTGAAAGGTCTGGCAGTTACGTAGCCAATCATGGGCATGCGCCGGGAAGACAAAGGGATACGAAATGCTCGAGAAACCGAAAGGTCATGCGTTGGGGGGGAAACCCAAACGATTCATTGTTTTGTTTAAATATTGGAAAGTTAGAAGTTACAGAGACTTTTTCCCTGGAAGAATTTGTAAACCATTTGCTTGTAAGAGGAACTATTTCGTTTTACAATCAGAAACTGCAACTTTTTCCTACTGGAAAGAGCGAAATGTGGAATGTATCAATGTGGCTAAATGAATAAGGATGAAGGGGAACTATTTCGTTTTCAGCTGTATTTCATTAAATGTTAGAGTATTTAACTTCTTGAACCTATGTTCTTGTTGAATGTTCTTCAGTATCTTTGGGATGTTTTCCACTGTGAGTAATAAATGTTGTTCATAAAACAATTGGCTATCTGGTTGTTTAAATATCTGTAATCATTCATGTGTCTTGAAAGAAGTACCAGCCATCTGTAACTCTTCATAATGCGTGTACAAATGTATTACTCACCAACAAATGATAATTCTGCTCCCTAGGGATAGTTTAGGTAGTTAGTTTATTTTCTTGTTGTATGTGATTTGGATGCTTGTAAGCCTGTTGAGGCCTGTGAATTCGCAGGCGGCAACAGTAAGGGATTCTCCCCAATCAGCGTTCCCAACTAGCCCGCTGACTGTTTGGTATAGGGAATCCGTCCGGCTTGCGGTCCGGCTACCGTAGGTCAAAGTAACAAACACAGGCTTTACCGGTTGCGGCCCGGCCCACTGAGTTTTTTTTGTATTTTGACTTAAATAAATGATATGCACGTGCCTAATTAAATGCAGGCTGGTCTAAATGCAGGAAGCGGTCACAAAGTGATGCGCAGGTTCTTACCTCTCATCTTATGCTTACGAGCAATCAAACCAGATACGAACAGAAATAACTAACTACCTAAACTATCCCTAGGGAGCGAGGTTATCATCTTGACTGAGCAATACATTATCACACACAGTAAGAAAAAATCACAGATAGCTGATGCTTTTCTCACAGCACATGAAAGCTTACAAATATTCAAATAACCAGATAGCCGATCATTCTATAACAACATTTATTGCTCTTAGTGAAAATGCATCCCAGAAACTACTGAAGAATAATTAACAAGAACGTAGGTTCAAAACATCAACTATTCTTACAGCAAATGAAATACAGCTGAAAACAAAATAGTTTATCTTCAACATTATCCATCGAATTGCTTTGGTACATTCCACTTATTTACTCTTTCCAGCAGAAAAAATTGCAGTTCACTTGGCAAAACGAAATAGTTCCTCTTACAAGCCAACAATTACAAGATTTTCTCCGGAAAAAAGCCCTTTTTCCAGTCTTCATCCTCCTTATTTAAAATACAACTCCTGTCCTCTCGGTTCCCCTTAGTGCGCGACCTTTCAGCGCCCTTGACCATTCAGTTCTCGCTCTGGTCGTTGCGTTTTCTTTAATCATTTCAATAGGCATTTTACCTTCTGACAGTAACTGCTGAAAACGCCTCATCGGTGCCTCTGTCATCCGCGTGGGCTGTCCTTTTGCTCGCCGTAGGCTGCTCTAGCGATCCATGTGATTCTCCCTGCATACAATTTAAGCGCATTATCCACTAACTTGAGACATTGGGCATCGAAAACTTTTAACTACGGTGAAAAATCCACAAAAGTTGGCCTGGTTCATCCGGGCGAAAACTTCACGGTAAAATGAATCGGCGGTCGGGTAGTACTTGGATCGGATGAGACAAGGTTTCGGCACCGGATGGGAGAAGGCTCCAGGAGCCGCAACGGCGGAGGAGCGCAGGAAGAGGATGAGTGAAAACATAGGCGACATAGGAAATCGGGCGGCGGAGAGAAGTGGATTGGCGGATAGAATGCTCCGTCACCCGCAACGGCGGACGGGCCGCAGGTCAGAGACAGGCGACGAGGGAGAAGAAAGTTCGGGTGAGGGACGGCTGGTCGGACGTCGGATGAAACTCATGTCGGCGGCTCACTTCATCTCCCCAGCCGCAACGTCGGGTAAGAGGAAACTCAGGAGAAGCGATTTGAACAATGAATCGGGCGTTGGATGAAAGCGCAATCGGGCGGAGAGTTTGACCCATGATCCGCAACGGCGGATGAGTGAGAGCTCAGCCTCTTCCGGAGGAGGCCCGATCTAAAGGAGAAAACTAACAGCGCTAAGGCTCGAATGTGGCCGAAAAAATCAAAATCTCGCGAAGGCAAACTTTTACACTCTATGGACATTAAAAAACAGACCACCCGATTCATATCGAACCGCACGAAACAAGTGAAAGCGATGGGCGTTCAACTTCAAACGCAAAGATAAGCTCAGAGACGCCAAGCTTTCAACAGTCGATCCAGGCAAATAAGGATAAGGAGGGGTCCCAGAGTTTAAGTAAAAAACTAAAATCGGGGAAAAGGTTGCGGCAGCAACAACTGGCGATTTCCTGGTGAACCTAGATCTCTGGGTGATTTCTTCCTTGAAAAGCAGACTGTCCTACAACAAATGCATCCAACGAACTCTTCCAACTATACAGATCTCTCAATAACAGGATGTGTACCTTGATCATTGATATCAGTCCAACTTGGGCGGTGAAAGTCAAGCTTCTAGAGTCCAGATAACTCTACTGAGGCCAAAATATGAATTTATTATTAATTTTTCTTCAGGTAGCTGGTAACATTGGACACCACAGGATTGTAGTAGGTGATGAACAGAAGTGTTCATTTGTTCCTCATTCCCATGCCATCTTAGCAACTTTTGTGCTTTTCGGATTTTGTCCTCTTTTAATGAGAGTATTCATGCATGCCTTTCTTACTGAATTTTTCATTCAGGATCCTCTATCCCATAGTGCCCTTTTGTGTGAGTGATGTGCTTAAGGTTTCAACTCACGGACGGAGAGGATCATTGGCAGATTAGTACTTTATGATCTGGATTTAGCTTATGGAGCATGATGCTTTTCTAGGCATTCTGACCCTTATGTGCCTTCTGGCATTTATTTCATGGCATGGGATCATTTAGATTTAACACCTTGTTCATCTTGCTCTTCTCCGTGTGTTCCCTGTCATCGCCCCTTAGATTTTAAGTGTAAAGTGTGCGGAGCCTCGGCATAGTATTCTAGACTTTTGAATTTGATTAACCTTACAGGAGGTTAAGCAGGACCTCAATGCACATGAGATATCGAGAAACTTATTTGGTGGAAGAAATTCATATGGAAAACCACAGTCTCACTATTCAACAAATGTTTACCATTTCCAGAAATGTGAAGTTCCCCACATAACCACGAGTTAACCCCTTTATTGAAAACAAAAACTCACTTAAAACAAATAAAAGCATAAACTCAACACAGTTTATTTATGTACAAGTCAGAAAGCTCAAAAACAACTTAAGAAAAATAAGGTTTGAGAACCGAACCATTAACAGGCAGGTGCTCCTCCCATCCCTGTAAATCCTGTAACATATAGGTAGCAGGGCCAAGTTTAGTGGTGATTTGAAAAGGTCCTACCCATAACTGTTGGAACTTAGTGTGCTTCCCTTTCTCATCATGGGGATGATCCCATTTTAGGACAAGGTCTCCCACTTCCAAATCCTTCTTCCCGGCTTTGTGCTTGTCAAACCATCTTTTCACTACCTCCTGCTGCTGTTGGAAACGTTATCTTGCTTTAGATCTGGCCTCTTCCACTTTCAGAAGATTGTAAATTCTTACTTGGAGAACTTCATCATCCGACCCCATAGACTCTTGAGCTAGTATGGAAGACGGTAGCAGGATATTGGGGGGAAGGAGGGCTTCCTTTCCGTATACAAGGGTAAAGGGTGACACTCCCATGGTAGACTTAGGGGTAACTCTATCATCCCACAGGGCATTGGGTAAGGCTGAGTGCCAACTTCGCTGGTTTTCTATGACGATCTTCTTCAGGATTCGGATGAGGTTTTTATTGGAGGATTCAGCCAGGCCATTCCCTTGTGGATAATAGTTAGCAGAATAGTGTAATTTTATTCCTTTCTCATGAACAAATGCAGTAATCTTAATGGATGAAAAATATTTAGCATTATCAAAAACTAACGAACTTGGAACCCCAAACCTGGTCATGATATGATCTTGTAGAAAATCGATGACTTCGTTTTCGTTTACTTTGCGCAAGGGGATAGCTTTGACCCAGCAAGTGAAATAATCAGTTGCAGTAAGAATATACTTGTGTAGCAGGGAGGAATTTGGATTTATTTCTCCAATGACGTCTATTCCCCATTGCTCGAAAGGTTCAGTGATCATTACAGTCTTTAGAGGTGCTGCTGCTCTGGGTTGTCTTCCACCACATATTTGGCAAGTATCACATTTTCTGACGTGCGCATGGGTATCCCTGAAGAGTGTTGGCCAATAGTAACCGGCCCTAAGGATTTTGTGGGCTGTAGTGTCCCCTGAATAATGTCCACCGGCCGGACCATCATGTAACTCAGACATTACTCTCTCAGCGTCTTCTCTTTCCAGGCATCTTAAAAGGACTCCATCATAGTTTCTTCTGAATAATATGCCTTCTACGAGTTGGTAGGAGGATGACTTTAGACGCAAAGCTCTTCTTTGTTTAGAACTCCAATGTTCAGGCAATACCCCTGACTGCAGGTAATGTACAAGGTCTCTGTACCAAGAGTCAGGAGCTGTGAATAAAGGACAAACATCCA
>LPNX010459729.1:41480-167236 GCA_001517045.1 Pseudotsuga menziesii | reverse complement strand
CACACGATTTATGCATGACAAATAACAACTTATTTTTTAAGATGATCAACATCATCATTCTGATTGTACTCATCATAATTGTCATCATCACCATCATCACAATTCATTTCATTTCCATCATAATCATCGGCAATGTCGTCATTGTCATTATCCTCATCATCCTCCTCCTCCTCCTCATCATAATCATCATCATCAATATCATTGTCATCGTTCTCCTCATTATCAACAACATTATCATCATCACCATAACCATCCTCAATATCATAATCATTATCCTCATTTTCATCTTCAACATCTGGGTGTAAAACTGGATGCAAAAGTGGATAAAAACATGGATGCAAAAAAGGATGCAAACATGGATGCAACAAAAGTAGGCGCAAAAGTGGGCACATAATGGGGTGCACCAAAAATGGATGCAAAAGGTGATGCAAAAGTGGATGCAAAAAATGATGCAATCATGGAAACAAAACATGATGAAAAAAGTGGCGCAAAAGTGGATACAACCATTGATGTAAAATTGGATACAAAATTGGATGCGAAAGTGGATGCAACAAAAGTAGATGCAAAACTAGATGCAAAAGTAGTCGTAACACCCAACGCAAAACCTGATGCAAAAGTGGATGCAAAAATGGATGCAAAAAGGGATGCAATAACTGATGTAAAATTGGATGCAAAAAAAGATGCAAACGTGGATGAAAAAGTTGAAGCAAAAGTGGGTGTAAAAGTAAGCGCAAAAATGGGTGGGAATTGGGACGCGAAAAAAGTGGATGCAATCGTGGATGCAATAGTAGATGCAAAAAAAAAAGTAAACATAGATGCAAAATGGGATGCAAAAAGGGATGAAAACATGGGTGCAAAAGTGGACGAAAAAATGGATGCAAAAGTGGATGCAAAAATAGCTGAAACAAAACGAGATGCAAAAATAGACTCAAAACAGGATGTAAACTTTGATGCAAAACTTGGCGCACGAAGGGATGCAAAAAAAGAAGCAGAAGTGGATGCAAAAGTGGATGTAAAAAAGGATGCAAAAGTGGATGAAAACAAGGGCATAAAAGTTGAGGCAAACATGGGCGTTAAAGGGGGCGCAACAAGAGTAGATGTACAAACTAGGCGCAAAATTAGGTGCAAAACTAGGCTCAAAACCTGTCGCAAAACCTGATACAAAACTTGGCGCATAACTAGGTGCAAAACCCGGTGCAAATTACGCCACAATTTGCGCCAGATTTAGAAAAAGGACGCAAAAAATGCCTAAAATAGCACCAACCCGTGAAATTGCGCCATTTTGTCAAAAAAATGAAGAAAAATACACTGAAAGATGGTCTAGACACAAAAAAGGATGCAAAAAGAGATGCTAAATCCAGTTTTTGTTGTAGTGTCATGAGCTCTGGAGTTCAATGGAGGACTATACAAGTAGAAGGGTCTACTTTCAAGGGAAAGGAAAATGCAATAATTAGTGGAGTAGGTGACTTTGATGAATTAACTGGTATAAAAGTTGTGATTCCAAATAATTTAGAAGAAGAAATCTCTAAAATAAAAGGCGCGATGTATAAGAATCCCGAAATTAAAAGGAGGATTCGTCAAATTCTGAATAACAAATTAGCAGTTGAAATGGATGAAGGGCGGGCAACGGGTACCTTATGTGGTTATTGTTATGGGAGATTTCAATGTAAAAATATGGTGAAGTGTCAAAATGGGCATGAATTTTGTTTAGAATGTATAAGGAGGCGGGTACAAGAAATCATTTATGGAGGTCTCAGAGCAAATGGTTCTCTATCTTGCACAGATATTGCTGGCTGTAATGAGTCAATTCCATCGTCAAAGATTCAGAGAGATCTTACAAAGGATGCCCTTGAAAAATATGAAGATATTGCTAGCTCGCGACACTATTGTAGAAGACAACCTTGAAGGGTTAGTTTACTCCCCATTTTGTACCATTCCATATGAGGCAGATAAGTGCCTACAAGTTTTGGACTGTCAAAGCCCTAAATGTTTGAAGTCTTCCTGTATCAAATGCAAGAAACTGAGTCACTTACCATTACAGGTTTTGAAAATATTTGGCACTGCTCTTTGTAGGGAAGTTGAAGAGAGGATGGAAAACATTGTGATTAGAAAATGTAACATTTGTAAGGTGGAGTTAATAAAGATGGATGGGACCTGCAATAGGGTGATATGTAGGTATGGAAACTCAATGTGTTATATCCGCAGAAAGAAAATTGGCACTATAGAATATAGCCACTTTTGTCATTGTAAGTATTTCAGTGGCCAAGATCCTGAGAAACCCTGTGTGAGGTGTAACAGGTGTAACTTCATGGATGTTGTGGTAGATGATAAAGAGGCTCTGCAGGCTAAGGAGGAAGCACTGCAAAATTCATTTCGTAGACATGGAACCTAAGTTGTTTGATCTGAAAATTGGACCTCCTATAAGAGAGATAATAGAACAATCACCCAAAGAGTAGCAGAATCATCATCTACACTGTCCTTAAATTTTTACTCCAGAAGGGACTGCGCTACCAAAAAAAATGTCTGTGGTAAAAACAACTCAATATAGGGGAGGGGAGATGTTGTAATGTTCCTACTTAACAAAATAATAAAAAATAAAAAATTTAATTCACCCCCCAAAAAATGTTGGTCATGCACATGGTTTTAAAACCATGTGAAGGCCTCTAAACAACCCAACCCATGGTTTTATTGTACATGGTTTAGGAGGGCTTTGCAAATAGTTTTAAAACTATGTGAAGGCCTCCTAAACAACCCATGGTTTTATTGTACATGGTTTAGGAGGTCTTTGCAAATGGTTTTAATACCATGTGCAAGGCCTCCTAAACAACCCATGGTTTTAGGAGGGCTTTGCACATGGTTTTAAAACCATGTATGGGGTAGATGTTGTAATGTTCTTTTGTAACAAAATAAAAAATAATAAAAAATATAGTATTAAATATTAATAATAAAAATATTATATGTCGACCTTAAATAAAAAGATGTGTCCTCTTGTCTGAATCGCACCAAAACTGATAGTTGAGTGCAATACTTAAAAAGAGGTTTGCACCTCCAAATATTTGATCCCTCTCGGCGCTTAATAGAGCCTAGGATTTTGATCTATGCTGATTTAAATTCAATTATGTAACTTATATACGAAGATTTTTGGTTAATGTCAAAACTTAAAGTTACGTACATTTAAATGTAATGACACTTCATTGAACCTAATAATAAATTCAAAGAAAATAACTTTTTTTTAAGATTTTTAATAAAGGGAACTAATATTATATTGAATCAAACTTTTTAAACTTTTCTTCGTTTCGATGAGAATGAAATAAGTTAATCGTAACAAGTTTTAAATTTGGCCATGAGATGGCTTACGCAACTAACACCAACTTGTTGTGTCGTCAGTTTAGATGAAAGCGTATTCTAGCTCACTTGTTCCTGGTTGACCATCGTGCAAATTGGAGCACATCTTTATAATTAAGAGTGATCGATTTGATTTCTTTTGCCTTATCCTTTACTTAATTTTGATAAATCATTTGAAAATGCCATGGAAATTTGATAAATTACCTAAAAAATCGGTCAATCTTGTGGTTATGTATGGTAAGTGGGTTGTATTTCTATTTTTTAGTTGGCTCTTCTCTTCTCTTCTATAGAGCTTCTACTGGGCTCTTTTGATCGAGGTTCTCTTGAGAGGTTATAGATTCGAGGTTAGAGGAGGTGGACAAAAGACTGAAACTCCATTGTAAAGAGTCTACCTTGTCTTCAAAACATTATAAGAAAATTAGAACTTAGGCGCTAACTACCACATAGGCTTCAATCTTTGTAAGGGTTCTTCCTCTTTATGGAGCATTTTCTGGTGGTAGCACGGGGGGATTGGACGCAGATAATAAGGTTCCTTTGAAGCAAAATCTAAAAATCAATTGGTTAATTCAGTTTGGATCCGTCCGTAGTTTGGCACCCTGCATCTGTAACAGTGGGTCATCAATAAAGTTAAAACACAATTCCTTTTTTGGGGGGCTCACCCGGCTCCAGTCTTTGTTGTTAATAAAATCGAATTTCATCAATAATAGCATCAATTGATTGTATGTCGCCCAACAGTCGACCCCGGATATCCTCCTATTGTAGTAGTCAAGCGGTGTAATATCGATAGCCCCAGCAGCCCCAGTGGGTTATCTGACCCGATATCAAAGTGCGGTGGAGTATCCCAACTGAGTATTTCCGCAAAAAGAATTTGATTCCGTCTGCCTGCAATAAACGTTTTGAAAAGGGCGAAGCCACTTTTCTTTCTATGGGTAAGGAATAGTTCATAAATCAAAATATATTGAAGTGCTAAGATGAGGGCTTATACCTCGGATAGTGCGACGACACTTGGATGTCATTTTACAAAGAATTTAGGGAGCTAATGACACTTATAGACCATGCACATGCATGCATTCACAGATGTATGAGAGGACATGTTCAAGGAGTCCCCATGGCCATTTACGGAGACCATTGATCCATACGTCGTTGTTCTAGCTTTTAGCTTCCAACGAATTCCATTAATGGGGTAAGTTGACCTTGCATGCTCTTGCTCTGCTTGGTTGGCGATCTATTTTTTCACACTACACTATTTGCTGAGGTAACCAACAAAAGTACATGAGACATTGTTTCAGGTCATATTCATGGTGTGGTGAGTATGCAATTAATAAATCAGTGGCCCGTGCAACAGAGTTATGCAACAACTGCATTCAAATCTCGAGGATCTCTAGATATTTTTCTGGCTTTAATGGAAAGTGGGTGGTGATATCCAGCAGACGATTGTGCACAGGCCTCAAATTAGTTCACAGAGGTATCGATTGCCCAAGTTCTACAACCCTGTCATTTTTTAAAGTTAAAGTAGCATGAAATGGTACTTTTAAAATCAACCCAAAGGCTGGTAACGTTGTGACCTAATGGTACCAAACACAAGCAATTGGCCACCATACTAGTTTGTAAACCAAAATTGTCCTGACATTGCCACATTGCCACCACAGGGAGATAAGAAGAAAGAGCCACCTCCCCAGCTGGAGAAGAAAGATAGATAGAAGGAAGGCTGGAGAAGCAAAATGTTCTCTTAGCGAAATGTTCTCTTAGCCTGGTTACACACTTATGGATAATGCTAACCACCCAATTCATTTCTTCAATAAATATTCACATTAAGTTATCATAAACAGGTAGAATTATAGTCCATTGAACGTTGGATTTATTTAGTCAATAGCCATAGGGAATGGATGGAATAATGGCCACAATTTAATTTCGTTCTACTTATGAATCCTGTGGTATATGCGAGCGTTCTAATATTGAAATATCTGTGGCAGGGTTCATTCATCTCACGACTTTGTTTCTGATGGCGTCCCATTGCTTAATCCCTTGGATTCAAAACAATGGCTGGAGGTATTGTGTGTAATCACTCAGTTTTGTCCATGGTCAAAATCCATGGAGGCATCCAACAAAAAACACAGGATAATTTCTTTTTGAAAGGAAAGATAACTAATGCTCAGTTTTGTTCTAGAATTTTCTATGTTAAACTCTTGCTTCACGTTCATTTTAAATCGGTTTTGGTTTGTTGCGCGCACTCCCAAGGTTCTCGGCACTATAACATCTTGAAGGAATCTGTTGATCTCTTTTTGTTTTGATTTTTTTGGTGCTCTGATACGGGCATCATGTAATAATATGTTTATCTCTTAGAAATGAAAGACGTCAATTCCTCTGGAGACGAGCAAAGTTATGCCATAGCTATGAGGGAAAAAAATATGTAGCTAATGTAGCAAGGAACATCTCAGAAATATCCAAGTTGGGATATCTATAGTGCATTTCTCAAGGGTACATTTCAATTCGCTCCAATGCACTTCTTAAAAATCCCTAAGCTGAGGGCTGCGGGTCAAAAACCTAAAACTATTGCTTCTCCCATTGAGTGGTATCTCGCTTAATAGCGAGCGTACATAAATAGATCTTTTCCCATATTTTGTCATGTTTCGTTTGGCTTCCGCCCAGATCTTCGTGCTCAAGCGTTGTTACTAGAAGTCCAACGATGGAAAGGTGTGAAGCATGTCATCCCTGTGCAGATGTAAGGCGGTGCTTTGACCAAGCTCGATATTACCTACTTATATATCTTTTACGGGAACAAATAGCAAATGAGGATTTCTTGAATATGATACACATTGTTAGCTCCGAAAAAGGATTCTTTGAATATGATACACATTGTTAGCACCATTTCGGAGCTAAGTAATTGGTAAGGGATTCCGCCAATAATGGTGGAAAAATGTTTGTAAATTTTTTATATTATATGACTTTAAAGATTGTTGATGAGGATCTGCACATGTTTTAAAGGGACATTTCTAGGTTAAGAATGCAAAATACTTAAAGAAATTCTGATTTTCGACCTTAAAATACATGTAAATGAAGAAGTCCGCCCTTAGTTGAATGTTGATAGGAAATTGATGGCCTCGATGCACAACTCACAATATCAAAGGATAAAACTCATTTTCGCCCAAGGAAAATCGGGGGTGGAAGAGCGGAAAGGGCCAAAATTTGGACATAAAGTTGGTATTTCTACCTTCCGGTTTCCGCTAAAGGTGGAAGCAGAAAAGGAAAAATCATTGTCACGAAAGTTGCAAGATTCGCCTTGCAATTTCTGCTAAAGGCGGAAGTGGAAAGTCGGGAGCGAAAGATACAAAGGTTTGGTCGTAAAGAGTTAGAACTTCCGCCTTCCGCTTTTTGCAGTCTGAGATCTGACGGTCCAGAATGTTCCTGTCCAAGATCAACAGTGCGGAAAGGTGCAAAGGGAGGAAAGTGGAAACACAAAGTTTTCGGGTATAAAGGATTGAATTTCCGCTTTCTACGATCTACAAGATCGACGGTCGGGAGAGATTCCACCCAAGATCAACGGTTCCGAAAGGAGGAGAAAGGAAGAAATCGAAAAAATAAGAATTTGGTTGTTAAATGCAGAGATCCCATTTTTCGATTTTCGCCCTCCGCGGCTTGAGCTTAGATCAAAGGATGAAAATGAATCCTGTAGAGATCGACGGTGCGGAAGAAGGGAACATGTGCACGAGTTAACTAGACTTCCAGGTATGCAGAACTTGGTATACCCCGCATATTTCAACGGCTCAGATCAACGAATGATGAATATCTACAGTGCAAATGCATTCCTTCGATCTAACTTGCACCAAGAAAACAACTTTCCATATTTGTGGAATCGGTTAAAGGCTTGCATGTTTCAATGGCCAGGATTGATGGTGGTGTAGATCAACGGCGGAGGTGAATTCTGTTGATCTAACATGCTCGTGGAAAATCACTTTTCAAATTTGCGGAATGGCTTGAAAATTGGCATATTTTGATGGTTGAAATTTAAAAAAGATCATATCTACGGTCGTGGTAGATTCCTCTTATCCAACTAGCACGAATAAATCAACCTTTTAGATATGCAGAATCTTAAAGAGCCACATCATTGAATGGTCAGGATTTAAGCAGGTAAAGATCAACGGTCCATAAGCTTTTTCGCAGTTGAAGATGTAGGAATGAAGGAAATAGTTGCAGAACATCGAAGGAGGTTCGGAGCCATTATTTTCACCCAGCAGACATGGTTTCTAGGTGTTTAATTCTCCATTTTGGTCCATCATGCGCATCTCAGCATGCTTTCCTGTTTTGTAAATGATCATGGCGAATCTCCTAGATCGTAAGTTGTTAGGATTAATCCTTGATTTTGTAACTGCTTTTAGGTTTTCGAGGTTGGTCTCGGGAGACTGTTAACACTATAAATATACCCTCAATAGAGGAATATAGGGTTGGAACCTGTGAGGTTCAAGGATATGTAAATTGAGCTCTGCCCTTAATAAAATGACAGAGCTGAATGCGGGCCCATTGCTGCAAATATTCTTGTGTATGTCGTAGTTACAGTCTGTACTTTATTTTCTTATGTACATGTCTTCCAGTTAAACTTGCCATTATTTTTTCTTCCATATCTGGAACTAGTGTGCAATAGATTAGAATTCATATAGGTTTATGCTTTGGCTATTGTTGTAGATATCCACAAACCCCTTCAACTAAAGTTGATGTAGAATTCATCTATTGAGGCTCTTTGTTAATGGACTGTCATCCTTCCTTCTTTATCACCAGACAAAATGCTATTTGAGTGTAACCGAATAATACCTTACCTCTGTAGAATTTCCCCTACAAACTGTTTTGTAATTCATGAATGTGTTGATTCCATAGCCCAATGTATGCTTGCTTTGTTTCAACCACCCGCACTTCTGAATTTTATTTTGTTTGTGTATCTGGCCCTGATAAAAATTTGTGAGAGATCTCTCTCTAGAAAGGAAGAGGCCAACTTTCTTTCTTAAAGTGGTTCTGTTGTTAGCTTGGGATTCACTCTCCACAACCTAGGGTGCAATTCTGAGTGCTAACAAATTTGTGTCGTTTCTGTGGACGAAAGTGCGAATCAGCCTTGGGAGACGACAAAGATTCCAAGAAGAAAGGATTTCTGTGGGAAAACATAGACTTTTGTAGCTGAAAAGGTTGTATAATTTTCCCTGGCGACTCCACTGAAATCTTTTGGAAGGTGACTCCACTAGGGAGATTGGTAGCCAGAAAGAACGATACAGGTAGGAAGGTTCAAATCTTCCCTAAGCATGAACGACGGAGTTTTAGATTTGACTTTTGATGGTGAACAATGGTCAAACATCAAGAAGTCCATGCCTCTTTCACCTTGCGACTCCATCTTCAAAGAATTCAGTCTGAAAAATGTTCTTTGGTAGCTCCACTATAAAAGGAGCTGCAAAGTTTGAGGAGCTGATCGAGTTTCTCCATCATCAAGATGAGTTCTCGGGCTACAAGGTATTCTCCTATGAATCTTGTTGCCACTCTCGGTTATCCCAATTGAATACCTAAGATAGATTGGCTAACATATCTTCCAAGATTCAAAAATCAAAAGAATGATGATGTTGGCATTCATTTGTTTAGATTTCATAAGCATATACATAAGTTGGGAGTTGAATTTCATGAGGATTCTTTAATGAAAATGTTCATGTATAGTTTAGAAGAAAATGCAAGGTCATGGTATGGGGGATTACCAGCACGAATTTTATCCTTCCTTAAATAATTTCATACAGTATTTCATGAATATTTCAAATATCAATATCCTTATCTGCTGTCAATTCAAGATTGTTGCACACACAATAAAGAGTTCATTGAAAATGTGAAAGACGAATGTGTTGATGATTAGTATATGGATGAAGAGGTTTTAGATATCTTACATGAATACTTAGCTCAAAAATAAATACAAACCAATTTCCATGATATTCAAGAAAATTCCCAACAGTTGGTAATGTTTTCCTTGACTGAAGTTAACATAAGCCAAAACTCCGATTCTACCAGCTATATTTTTCTTTCCTTGAAACTGGTGATAGTTTGCAGCATTCTTGTTTATCTTTGTGTGACCAAGAAATAAGTCGGGACTATTAATCAAATCCTTCCTTGTATTATTCAACTCTTGAAATTTCGCCACAAGAGGAGGATGCCCATGTTCAAGCAGAAATCCCCCTTTTGCAGCAGCAATTTCTTCAAAAACCAGCTGTAAATTTTGTAAGTTCAGGGCCTATTAATGAAGAAAGTTCCATTGCAATCCAAGGTCAAAGGGATGAAAATAGAGAAGATAATGAGTTTGCTAAAGGTGACAGTTTGCCTTTGTGTTATGCTTCATTTGAATTACTGAGGTATCTACGTAAAATATCTAAGCAAGCACAAAAACTTGAGGATATGACATTTGCAGAAAAAAGATAATGAAAAGGTCAAATAGTCACACCATCAATCTCAGCCTATGGAAGAAACAACAATTTTCCATGAAGGGTTAAATTACAAAGACGAAGATGAGAAGGGTGAATAACTAGAATCTTTTTTGCATTCCAACCTTTCTTTTAATGAGCAAGAAGATAATACGCCTAGTGATTTACATGAAGAGATTTACCCTAATTTGCTTTATGAAGAGTGTAATAAACATGTTGAAGTTTCTATTAGTAATGTTTTTAAACAATATTTCAGCATGCCCAAGTATGATGAATGTGAGGATGACGACTTAGATGATGCACCTCAAGAAGCAGCAGACTGCAATACTGGATTGGATCACCAAGAAGAAGAGGAGGATTCCAAATGGGATACTTCTTTATGTTTTTTAAATTCAGAAATTATTTTACCTGATTATATTGAAGAACACAATGGCATATTTCTTTTGAAAATCTTAGAGAGAATCATGTTTTAAATTCTGAGATCTTAGATGAAGAAGTTGGTGCCTCATTTGCAAATTACCAGGAACATTCCTTGCATGATTCTTTTGAAAAGAAGTCTGACAATGTGCAGGTGGAGTTACAATTTGAGCAGCCTTATTGGGGTAAACAAATGACAGAAAAATTTCAAGGCTGTCAAATATTTTAAGATCCAATAGCTAACTATGTGGAGGAGTTTTACAAGGATAATGGTTGGTTATGTCTTTACAGTAAATATCAATTTCTTTACCATAACCTTTTCCCATTAAGTTATTCATTTCTGTTTTTATCAAGCATGAGGAGGAAATTGATTTATGGGATCATTTTCTTGATTGGCTTCACTAGAAGTCAGAAGTCACTTGATTGGACATTGATGCTCAGTAAGTAGGGTAGGTAGGCATGAATAAGATCAACATGGCGAGCATTTCTTTCTGTAATTTTTCATTTTGTTTCAGCATCAGTTTAGTTTTTTTTGTTTTTAGAGCAAATTGGGGATTTCAGGAAAAGGTTGGGAGTCGCCCAATGGATTTGCCACCTTGTCTACGAGGTTCTTTGCTACCTCGCAAGGATGATAACATCCCAAATTGGAGCCAAGTGTTAGCACCATTTTTGGGCTAAGTAATTGGTAAAGGATTTGGTCAATAATGGTGGAATAAGGCTTGTAAAATTTTCATATCATATGACCTTAAAGATTGTTGATGAGGATCTGCAGATGTTTTGAAGGTATATTTCTAGGTTAAGAACGCAAAATACTTAAAGAAATTCTGATTTTCAACCTTGAAATGCATGTAAATGAAAAAGTACATCCTTAGATGAATGTTAACAAGAAATGGATGGCTTGGATGCGCATCGCACAAGATCAAGGCTGCAAATAATTTTCGCCCAAGGAAAATCAGGGCTGAAAGAGCGGAAAGGGCCAAAATTTGGTCATAAAGTTGGTATTTCCACTTTCCGCTAAAGGTGGAAGCAGAAAGGCGGAAGCGAAAAAGGAAAAATCATTGTCACGAAAGTTGGAAGATTCACCTTCCGCTTTCCGCTAAAGGTGAAAGCAGAAATCCGGGAGTGGAAGATACAAAGGTTTGGTCATAAAGAGTTTAAACTTTCTCCTTCTACTTTCTGCAGTCTAGTATCCGATAGTCTAGAATTTTACCACCCAATATCAATGGCGTGGAAAGGCGCAAAGGGCGGAAAGTGGAAACACAAATTTTTCGAGTATAAAGGGTTGAAATTACGCTTTCCACGATCTGTAAGATCGACGGTCAAGAGAGCTTCCGCCCAAGATCAATGGTTCAAAAGGGAGGAGAAAGGAGGAAACCAGAAACATAAGAATTTGGTCATAAAATGCAAAGATCCTGTTTTTTAATTTCTTCCCTCTGCGGTTTGATTTCAGATCAACAGCTAAAAATGAATCCTGCAAAGATCGACGGTGCGGAAGAAGGGAACGTGTGCACTAGTTAACTAGACTTACTGATATGCAGAACTTGGTATACCCTACAGCTTTCAACGGCTCATATCAACGAATGATGAAGATCTACGGTGCAAATTCATTCCGCCAATCTAACTTGCATGAAGAAAATAACTTTCCATATTTGTGGAATCGGTTAAAGTCCTTCATGTTTCAATGGACATGATTGATGATGGTGTATATCAACGGCGGAGGTGAATTCCGCTGATCTAACATGCTCATGGAAAATCACTTTTCAAATTTGCGGAATGGCTTAAAGATCATTATATTTCGACAGTTGAGATTTAAAGAAGATCAGATCTACGGTCATGGTAGATTCTGCTGATCCAAGTAGCATGGATAAATCAACCTTTCAGATCTGTGAAATCTTAAAGGGCCACATCATTTAAAAGGTCAAGATTTAAGCAGTTAAAGATCAACGGTCCAAAAGCGTTTTTGCAAGTGAAGATGCAGACATGAAGAGACTGTTGCAGAACGTCGAAGGAGATTCCGAGCCATCGTTTTCACCCAGCAGACATGTTTAAAGGTATTTAATTCTCCATTTTGGTCCATCATGCGCATCCCAGCTTGCTTTCCTATTTTGTAAATGATCATGGTGAATCTTCCAGACCATAAGTTGTTAGGAATGATCCCCAATTTTGTAACTAATTTTAGGTTTTCTAGGTTGGTCTTGGGAGCCTGTTAACACTATAAATATACCCTCAATAGAGGAATACATGGTTGGAACACGTGAGGTACAGGGCTTTGTAAATTGAGATCTACCCTTAATAAAACGAAGGAGCCAAATCCGGGCCTGTTGTTGCAAAGATTCATGTGTATGTCGTAGTTACAATCTGTATTTTCTTTTCTTATGTGCATGTCTTCGAGTTAAAATTGCCATTATGTTTTCTTCCATATCTAGAACTAGTTTGTAATAGCTCATAATTCATATAGGTTTACACTCTGGATATTGTTGCAGATATCCACAAACCCCTTCAACCAAAGTTGATGCAGAATTCATCTCTTGATGATCTATGTTAACGGACTGTCATCCTTCCTTCTTTATCACCAGAAAAAACTACTATTTTACTGTAACTGAATGCACCTTGCCTCTGTAGAATTTCCCTTGCAAAATATTCTCTATTTCATGAATCTGTTGACTCCATAACCCAATGTATGCTTTCTTTGTTTCAACCACCTACACATCTGAATTTTATTTTATTTGTGTATCTAGCCCTGATAAAAATATGTGAGAGATCCCTCTCTAGAAAGGAAGAGGCCAGCTTCCTTTCTTAAAGTGGTTCTGCTCTTACCCTGGGATTTGCCCTCCATAACCTAGGGTGCAATTCTGAGTGCTAACACATATGTTTCTAACCAATCCAATATTGGGATCGAAGGGAGCAGACTACACAAATTTTGACATAGGTATAGCCCAGGGTCCATATTATTCCCAACCCTAATTCATAGAATCTTGCATCGGTTGGATCTATTCGAAGTAGGATTTACAATGAGTAAGAGATTAAATACGCAAGATATGTTGACGATGTTACGATTGCAACTATGAAAAATCAATAGGGATTCTTGGGATGTTATTATAAAAACTATAGGTATCTCTAAGAAATGAATTGGCAAATAAAAAAACTTCACATTAATCTAGAATTTATTTTTACTTACAGGCTTCTCCAAAACAAAATAATAACTAAAAAAAACTTCACATTAATCCAGAACTACTTCTTACTTACAGTTTTATCCAAAATAAAACAATAACCTCCTCTATCCTCTAACATATATAGTTAAGCTCTGCCTAGATTTGGCCTTTCGTAGTGCATCTTTAAATTCTTAACTTGGAAGGAAGGAAAAAAATTCAAGGGTTTATCGAATCACCATGGCAGTTATTAGTCAAACAAAAAGGGTGACAACGATAGTATAATAATTTTCCCCTATTTTTCCCTATGCTCCTGTAAGTTTTCCCCAATCCCAACCATGCACACATTTAAAAAAATAGGAGGAGAAATCAATCTTAACACACCTGAATCTTAACATACCTAGCCACATAAGAAAAATGAAAGCAGTCACCACACAAACTGTTCAGAACGAAACACCTACCTGAACACAACACTTGTTTTGTTGATGCACTATAGAGAAAGCAGGAAATGTAATCCGGCGCAACAGATATGAATAGAACAAAAACCACACTGAAACAGCCCAAACAAAAACTCCCATAGAGCCAACAATGTTCATTGGAAGAACACTGCAGGCCACACCGATGCAGATGCAGACACAGATGCAACGTTCACTCGAAGAATACTTGTTACTTACAATTCTCTGCAACCACGAAAGCCCACCTGCAAAACAAAAAAAAAAAATGATAATAAATAATCTAATAGAACGTCGAAGAATAGACAATTGACTAACATCTAGAGAAGTTATTTTACCTTAATGTAATTGCAATTTAGGAAAACTCTAACCAAGATTTGTTTTCTTCAATGTCGAATGTATGGATAACCTATAACCATGAAACCAATACAGTGACATCATCGAGCAAATCTAATGTAAAACATCTTTATTAAATAAAATACATTTTTTAGCAAGCCTTCGAATCTGTTAATACCCATAGCTTAGGGAAATACCCATAGCTTAGGGTAATACCCATAGCTCAGAATCTACAATAATTTAGTTTTCAATACACTTTATGATTAGGAATCTATATGAGGTTGTAAAATATTGGTTCTTCTGCACACTTGACAAATTCAGAATCTACACTAATTTATTTTTCAATACACTTTATAATTTCTAGAGAAACATTAAATCATGGTGATACAACCTTTAAACATAGAGAGATTTGTGCTTGGATTTCGAAACAAACCTTTCACAAATTTAATTAGGGTTAATAAGAATTCATACAAGTAGAATCACTGCATTATTTATACTCATCGATTTCACTTCAGGTTAATAATATCGTATCCATGAAAATTATAACCACGAAGTTGTGTCGTAGTATTATTTATTGCAGGCCGAACAATTACAATACAGAGCATGCATACGCATATTAAAAAATCCGTTTTCCATCTTATTCTATACCATATCATCTAGCTTACATATGATTTTTCCATACTATTTTAGAACCAAATATATGTAATATTTCTGAGTATACATGCATATTGTGACTGTGCGATTGCAGTGAAATTCAAGGTTTGATGGTTCACACCTGCTAGGAACAATCCTCTACAACTAGGCACGATTCTCTGCAACCATGAAATCCCACCTACTCGTGACTCACCTACTCCTGTTACCATTGCCCGATGATATTGATGGGAGAATATGTGTAGAGATGGATGGTCACTGTAAACAGTTACTTTGCTAGGAGTTTCTCTCCTACCTCCGTCTACCCACATTTAATATTATGGAAAATGTTCATTACTCCACCAATCTGGTCTGATCTAGTTGTTGGGATTCATTTAATAATACATCCGATTTGTGAATCCATTCACCGTATCTGATCGCCTCGACTTAATTGGTGCGTGATGTTGTGGTGTTAGAAAGCGTGCAAGGTGATGTGAAATTTGAATGCATTCACTGAGCCTACCATGCATGCTATCAACCTTTTATGTAAACCATAATTTACTTACTGTTTAACCCTACTTAGTGGAATGATTCCTTCCCTTACTAATTTCTTGAGGAATGAAGCAATTGATGGAGCTCTACAGGTTGGCCACATGTAGTAGGATTCAAGTTCCCCAAGAGACCACCTTCCTTAAAGAATTTAATTATTGAAATGACACATTAATCATTCATGCATTTCCTAAAATACTTGGCAAAACTAAGATTTTTGGCTTTATTAAATGCTTCAACAACACTTGCAAATGCTTACCTAACCTTCGCCACCAATGTCGGGGGAGCATTTTCCATCCTAGACGTCATCCACCGAATCACCAATGAAATGGGCAGAAACTTTAGAATTAAAAAATAATTTAATTATTTCTCAATTTTTTTTATAGTTAAACCTTTGTTTGAAATAAAAAATTGGGTTCAGTACGAACATAATAATACAACCGAGTTGTTTATAAATGTCCCCCGTCGGGCACATAAAATTTGTTTTACTATTTGTTTTTTAACACCTAGTCTATATAAAGTTTAGAGAACGAAAACTGCAAACTTTTGTCCAACTAGTGGACAAAGCTCTTCTCTTGCAAGCTTCTATAAATTCCGTCTTATTTTGTGTTAATAAATAGATATATTAATAAGATTCAGGTGGTAGTTAGCTATGAAGATACGTTTTTTGCAATGGAAGCTCTTGTTGAAAGAGTTGTTTTTTTCACTTGATATGAAGCTAAATAATAATAGTTTAGAAGTTAAAATTGGACCATCAAAGCTTCATGAGATCACTTAGATCTGTTTGAAAACTAATTATATTACTATGATAAACAAACGAGTTCTATATGCATTTTCATTAGCTGAAATAAACAAAGTATTTTTATTAGCAAAATTAACTTCAATTTAAATAATTGTTTAACATCATATTTATGTTTGTTTTTTCTTAAAATGAATATAATATAATATAATTTTTGTTTTGTTTTTTTTAATTAATATAAGAATTAAATGGTTTTATTAATTATATTTTCTTAAAAATTGAAAAAATATTATTTATAATTTTATTTAATATATATATATATATATATAATCTTTGTTCATCAATTTTATGACCGTATATTTGCAACTTAAACAATTTTGAGTGAAGTGATGTAATATATTTACAATGAGGGAACAAAGATTTGGTGAAAAAAATTATTCTCTTACTATGATAAAATAAAACAATTTTCATTTATCTCATAATTTATACCCAGAAGTTAAGACATTTTGTCAATTTAACGTAGTATGTCAATGTGGATAAAAATTAGATTCATAATTTATACCCAGAAGTTAAGACATTTTGTCAATTTAACGTAGTATGTCAATGTGGATAAAAATTAGATTTGTTGAGACTTGCTTGACCACTTAAATGCATGAACGTGAACCTAACATGGACTTTCTTTTAAAATGCATGGTTCTACTCTATTAAGATAGAAATATTCAAACTAATAAGAGTCTTGGAGACCATTTTTATACCATTCAAAGTTTAGTAAGTATGCGTGGATGACGATCGATTGAATAAAAAAATAGCCCAAGAAGCATCTTGGACAAAGAGTATTGTTCACACAAAAGTTATACATCCTTTTCTTTTACAATACATGGTTGTACTCCATTAAGACAAAACTATTCAAATGAAGGTGGATGGCAATAGATGGTATAAAAAAAAATAGGAGAAGCATCTTGAACAAAGAGTATTGTTCACACAAAATTAATAAATCCCCTATCACGGTTTTTCCCGGTTTTTCCGGTTGTACTAAAATTTTGATAATCAAAGCTTCCTGGTGCATTCTGCCTATGGAGAAACTCGAACAGAGAGAAAGTGTGGCAGTTGGAATGAGGTTGAGTAAATCCAAAATGACCCTTGAAGGAGCAGCTTGTTCTCTAAGCTCTAGTTCCTTGTATTTATTAAGCACCAACACAAAGGAGTGATGCAGTCCATGTACCCAACAACTTCTATTGCCCCACAACAAATCATCGGACCCAATAGTCTTACGTCTCTCTATGATGCACTTCTCACGTACCTTCCCGGTGATAAACCTGATAGACTCTGTCACGCACTGCTGCATCAACTCCTCGCCTTCTGTCGACACCTTATCATCCTTGCTTAACATTTTCCTCATTATTCTGTAATTACCACCAGTGTTGGTGTTATTGTTGTGTTATGTTGATTTGAAACTGTTGTCATTAGTCATTAAAATTCAAAACTCTTACTCACTAAAACTTATGAAATTCAACAATCTTCCAAACTAATAAAATTAAAAAATGAGAAACTTAACAAAGTAACGGTATTTGAAATTGAGAAATCGAATTAGGGTTGTTGTTGCGATTACCATCAGTGTTGATGTTGTTTTTAGTTGATTCGGAGGTGTTCCCATCGACCATCGAAACTGAGAAGAACAAACAAACATAATAGCAACTCTCAAAACTACTAAAATTGAGAAATCTAACTAACAAAAAAATTTGAAATTGAATATATATATATTTACAAACATCGCTTCACATGATTATAATACATAATAATCACACTAGTTGAATATTAACATTAATTATATTATATTATGAATGATAGATTCAGTGATCAGCTTCAAACGTGGCTTTACCTCAACGAAAACCTCCAGTACCGCATTTCTTTAGATTTGATGATGGTCATCCACCTAAAAACATAGAAATAGCTCTATCGCTAGGTATTCTAGCAGGCTTCTTTAGATCTGTCAGTGATAAGCTTTTGTCACCATTGAAAATATTTTGAAGCTCGTAGATCATAAGCCTCCTTGTGAGAGGTTTGTGACTTAGAATGAAAGTACAAACTATCCTTAGATTAATCCACACATGCCCCACAGAACTCAAATAAATTCTTCATTCATTACAGGCATCACACTAATTGAGTATTGGACTAAAAGCAGACAAGGTGGGGAACAATGGCCAATTTGATAATTACAATTATTCCATTGTCCTTTATTTGGAGTCATGTTAAATTGTCAGTACTCATAGCTTCTTACTTCATTCTTTCAAGCATTAATGGAGGGTATTATGCGCAACTCAAATCTCATGCGTAGTTCCTCAAGGCAATCTACAACGGTGGGTGTTTTTTTGGCTGTGCAAGGAACACCAACATATTCTTAGATACTATGAAGAATCCAAATGGCGTATATTCCTGCTAATTCAACACCTTCTGCAAATATATCACAAGTGATACGTTGAACTATGGGAAATGCAACCTCCCATGCCCCTATGGATTGGCTTGTTGGTCAGGCTTTTGCATTGATATAAAAAATGACCATATGCATTGTGGGAATCGCTTCTACGAGTGACCTAAACACGACAAATGTATGTATGGTATGTGTATTTATTGACCAATACCAACAATCATCATTTTCGTATCCAATACCATTTAGTTTAATTTATCAGAAATTCATATTACAGGGTTGGGCTTAGCTCCATCGTTAGGTCTTCCTCGGAGTTTGGCCATGGTAATAAGTTAGCAAGCTTGGTGATTATAGCTCCAGGATGATCAACATACAAACATGGATTTTCATATACAATATCGATAAATATATTGTCGTCACTCACAAGCTCGCCCAGCATAGGATCCATGTTGCTTTCCACGTTGCCAGCATGCAGTGCATGGAATGCAATATAAGCGATCTACACCAAGCTCTGTTTCCCCTTGACTGATGAAATTAAGCATTAAAAATGTCACCTACTTCATGTTTGTATTGAACATTGCAGAGACTGTCGGCGTCTCTACGTTGCCCCTTCCTGTCCGCCAAATCCAGAGAGATACGTCAACAATCCTGCACCAATAAAATATCAAATAAAAAAATTAATTTAAGTAAAATTTAATAAAAAAATATGCAAGTGCTATGTCAAACTTTATAGTTGTGAAAATATTTGATTGTAGGGAGAAACTAATAGCTTCACGCAAAAACTATATTGTCCCCTGTCGGGGACATAGCAAAAGCCAAAAACAATCCCCACATTTACTTTTGAACCCAAAAATGAAATTCTCTTTAGCTTACAATATTTTAATATTACCTTCTTGAAAGCTTCCAAGCCATGGTAATCCTAATATAACGCTAATTCTATGGACACTGAAGTGCCAGCATCCCGATTGAAACTCATGGATGCCTTTGGATACTCCTTTAGCAAGTTTTCTAACATATCAATTGAGAGCTAGAGCCAACGACAATACAAACATTAACACCAATTAGATTTCAACTTCATGTGGAAAAAAGAAAGAGTTCACAATACTTAGTTGCTAACACATAATCTAAATATGCAAATTTAAGCACACATGCTTTAGGACTTTATTTTATTTTCTGCAAGACCCATCTAGATTACCCTAGATGGACTCTTCAATGGGTCATATGGATTCCTATCATACTCATGCTACCCTGCAAAGTAAGGTGAATATTCTCCATGCTCGTTTCCTGTTGCCTTGCTTGATAGACATGTCTTATGCTGCTACATTCCCAAATAACTGAAATTTAAATTGCTTCTTCCAACATTATTTCCTACTCTTTTTTCATGACCTGGTATCTTCATTGGATTTAATATCAAACAATCTCCCACACTTTTTCTTTATCTACTACACCCAAAATTCTTAAGAGACCAGTCTTTCGAATGACATCTTGCTCTCCTTTTAAGTCCAAAGTAGTTGAACATTTCTACACAATATTTTTAATCCAATAAGTCAAACTCGTGTGCAGGATAGTAGGAAAGAAAAATGGAAATCTTACTACAACCGAATGCAATATCATAAATTATCTCAAGTGTCGGTGATGGCTAGACGTTTTGGAACACTATATACAATATTCTCTTTGAGCTTCTAACCAATCATACAGAAGTTTCCCCTAGTTTTACATACTCCCTTTTGTGCCAGCTATAAAATATCATATAATCACAATAATCAATTGAAGTAAATCATTGTTTTCTTCTGGTATTAAAACAAAATCCTAAAAAGGAGGGGTAAAGTTTAGATTGTACCAAGACATTTCAGAAAAATCCAGTTAGAATTGTCCAAAGCCAAGTAATTTTTACTTTACTTTAAGAATCACTTTAATTAGAATAGAATTATGTTCGTGATTATTGTTTTAACCAAATTTTCAACATAAGTTTTTGTTGTTTTAAGTAGAGGCTTTACGTTTATTCAGAGGTTTTATAGCTATAATACAGAACAAATAATCAAATTATCGCTTTTATGGATATATGGATTGAAATTTTAACTCTGTAAAACTATTTATACATCACATAAAACTGTTAATTAGCATTTTTCATATTACAATTGACGAGATTGCAAAACAACGACCAAAATTAATAATACAAAAATTGGGCCAAGAATCATAAAAAGGGGTTGTTGAGTGACCATTATCACACGGTCTTGGATAATGAGCTAAGTGGGTCAGTTATCATGATGTTTAGTAATGTATATAATTCATACAATATACATAACTTAATAATTTTCAGCCTTTTAGGTCATGTGATAAAATGATGCATGTACATTCCACACATTTTTGAAGAACTTTATGACGACTAGGACTTCCATCTAAAATATAATTGTCCTTGGGGTTAATCAAATAATAATGTGCAATATTGAGTGGCTCTACAAGTCTTCTATAAGTATTTCCAACATATATCCACTTATTGTGGGTTTGGAACTCACCTGACGAATCATGCTTTTCACACATTTCAATAATATTATCCCATAAGGAGGCGAGCTTTACCTTGTGCAAATTAGCCCCGATATCCTTCCTGTCACGCTTCTTGAAGGAATCATAATATGTGATGCAACATTGTTTCTCACAACGCTCTTTATAACACTCAAGCTCTTCCATAATGTATTGCTTGCTTAATTCAATGGCTAGCTCAACAACGTTTTTGGTGTGCTTGTTTTCAGCATCACTTGCTATTTGTAGGGAAATCAATGCATTATCATTATGCACAAAATGGATATCACCAATTCAAGAACATTTTTTCCGAAAATGTAGATAAAATTCAATGTCAAATTACAATTTAATATCAAACTCTTAACACAATATGAAACTAGCAGATTGTTTTACTTCTCCACAAGTTGAGAGGATAGCTTTCAACATCATTTTTTTTTGTTCTTCCAAATTTTATTTTAAAAAGGGAATTGAACAAATTAAGAAAAATCAACAGTCTAAAGAAAACATATTTTAATGCTTTGAATCGTGGTTATTGGAGCCTACATCAAGGACTCATGGAACATTACATTGTGATGTTTTTTTGGGTTTGTGGTTAGCTCACAATAAAATTATTTTTGAAAACAAATGTTGGGCTTCCTCTATGGTGGCACATAAGATAAGGGTTGCTTATAGGGAAAGAAAAAGGGAACAAAATCAAATCCTATCATGATTCTCAAAGAACTAGACATCAACTATAATAAAACATGGGGATACTTTGACAAAAACATGTTAGGGATTACCATTTACATGTAGAGTTGGATCACTATTTTTCTAAACCTACACCCATTTCTTTATCTTAAGTATAGTGCATGGCAAGGTACAAACAAAAGAACGTAATTTTCTGCACTTTGGATTTTTATGAAATTTGTAATTGACAAAGGTATCAAGAGATTATAGGTGCTAGGTGTTTTGAAGCCACTAATGGATTGGTGAAATGAAAAATGACTACCAATTTAGGACTTGGGTCCATGTTGGATACAATTTTGGAAACAAAAGAATAATTTGATCACATTTCCTTCATCCACATCTATAGAAAATTCCATATCCAAGTAGATTCCTTATGTAAAGAGGCACTTCACTTGTTGGATGTGTTGATGACATTTTTTGCCATCAACTGAATTTAGCTGTCAAAGTTTTGTCGGGATTTCCTTCCAATCCAGAAAAATATAATCTTCATTTGTTTCCCTGCCTATCATTTGTGTGTAAACATGCAAACCTGGCCTCTGTCTATAGCTAGCTTGACATTGACTTGGGGTTTCCACCGTTATGGATTATTTAGAATGTTTTATGGAATGACTAAGCTTACAATTTACAATGCCTGTTTGACAGTTTTGGTTCAAGTTTGTGCATGAAGATGTAGAGGTAACATGGTTCCGGCTCCAACAAAAGGGTGTTCAATATTGTTATTTGGTTGGTTATCTTCAGATTATCACTTAGCAAAGCTGATTTAAGCTTTCGCTTGAAAATCTTGATTGTGCATGATATCTTGGCTTGTGAATTTTCCTCTTTCATTTTTTTTCATCCTCCAAAAGTAATCTATCATCTATTTGCATTTAAAATAAAATTTCTCTTTTCCACCTCTCTATATTCCTTAAAAAAATGAAATTTAATGGATCATGGTGACTTTTGAAAGCCCATAAAATTTATATATCATTTCACTTTCTAAACTTTTCAACCTTTTGGGATTATTCCATATCATATACATTTAAAAAATAGTTTTTTCCACCCTCATACGTTTTGGCTATATTTTACATCTCTTTGGGTCATATTTTATATCACATGCATTAAAAAGTTTAATGAAGGATTTTCGAGTTTACATTTTTGTGAACCGTCCATTTATCTCCTCAATCCAAGTCAAGTCAAGTCGCAAAGCCCCATTTCAATATCAAAGACATGAGCCAGGAACAAGTCATCAACAAGCCTCCACAATTAACCATAAAGTGCACTACATGTCGATTATCCTGGAGAGAATGGTACAAATTGAGAAAGTCAACATATTAAATGTTGGAAAATGATATACATATCAAATAAAAGATTCGTATTCACTAAAAAGAAGTCGCAGACGTAGGAATAATGTTCTTGCACCAAGATTTGAAATTGTTAAAAGCTGCTGTGTTTATTAATATTTGAAGTGTATGCCAGTTATATAATGTCAAAAGAGGATTCTTCAGTTGTATAACTATCTTATATCAAATGACTCACCCAAGGAGTTCAATGTATTGACTTATGCTTCACTTGTTCGGACGTCCAAATCTAATTATACGTCGGAGTATCAATTATAAATTCAAGGAGGGGCTAGTGGCTGGAATTGGCCATAGTGTATCTTTCTAACATGTTCTTCATAAGTTGATTCCATAATGTGAGATTCAAATAAAAGAGAGAAATAGATAGTAACTGAAGGCTAAATACTTTTCTTTTATAATGATATCTATTCATTTAGCCGAGAGACGTAGACGACCATATGTGGAGATCGTCAATTCACTGAATGTTCTGCCATAGCAAATGATTATAGCAAATAGCATATAGCAAATGATTATATTTTGAATCGTACCATAGAAAAAACCATAACTAGGAGGAGAATTGCAAACCCTGATGATTCAAAATATTCTACCAAGATAGGAATATTATTGTAAATAGAATCCATTGGTGTTAGGTATCAGTTGGGGATACCACAACTTCTCCAAAGGGATAATTTTATTTATACATGGTCGGACATTGTCTTCTACAGTTACTTTGATTTCTGAGCAAACTTAACGTCATTATACATATCATATAAAAGTTGGTTTCTCTCTTTCTCTATAATGGCGATCGTAGTCAAAGTAGCAGAGAAATTAAGTTTGTACTCGACAATAAATTTTGATGGTGGTTCAGACTGGTGAGAAGTTCTCTGGAAATTTCTTAAATATTAATGTAGTATTGTCGATCGCATAAAAGAGATGATAGCCTAGAAGATGACGCATGATTTTAGAATACATCAACCCTTGGGTTGTGCGATATGGATGCTTAGCTTTAACAATTGAACAAAATTTTCCATTGAAACCCTGATTCACCGTCGTGACAGACTAACCCTGCAATAATACAATTTAATCCAGTAGCAGATAAAGAGATGAAAAACCTTATCACCACACCGAATGCTGAGATCACATCACCACCGGGTCCTAGGAAGGGAAAACCAAAGACGACGTCAGCTACTTTTGTCCAATCAGGAAATCAAAAATACAAATATTAGAAACTATAGAAAAAAGTTCAAATAGTGTACTATACATACATGATTAATACACCTTTGTAATTTATATATATCCCCATTGTCGGGGACATAATATATCCTTGACAGGGACATAATAAGATATTTTATACTGGCACTTTGATGGTTTCAGAAATACAGATTTTTCTTGTTCTATTTCATTGTCAATATGTTTCCAATCTTGCATTTTCCTTGCATCTCTATTTCACATACTACCCACTAATGTTCTCATGTTGTTGTTCAATGTCAGTGTGATTGTGCTTAGTTTCAGCATGTGTGTGAGGTGGTTAATAAACTAAAACACAATGAAACTGAAGTCTCGAAGAATAGCCCTTCAAATTTTGTTTTCTCATGTTAGTGGATATCCTGGGACGTAGTCTTCTATAGAATATATTTGAATGATATTAAAGTGGTTAAATACTGGAAAGTTGAATATTACATTTAACATAACATAGGGGCGCCCGCAAGAAGCTTCTACCCAATTATGATGCAATGGGAGCGCACTAGCAGAAAAAAAGAGGAACACGCATGTACACTTGGACGCACGCACCCGTTCCTACTTCGGAAATGGTGAACCTCCACGTCGGCTTGCCAATGTGGACAATCATGAGCACATGCATGCCCCTAAGCACGCCCATGAGTGTATTTGTGTGCACTTGTGTTTGGACGTGCATGTATGTTTTAGTGCGTATGTGTTAAACACGCGCGTGTGTCCCTGTGTTTTTAAAAATAATATAAAAAAAACAGTGGATAGCTTATTCCAATCATAACCCCCGAGCGCGCAAGCTACCCAAAAACAACACCCACGGAGCCCAAAACAAGTGTCCAAGAACCCCAAAATGACACCCACGGCCGTTGGAATTAGTCATGTGAATTAGTATTTGCATTTTGTTGTTTTGTTAATGTTTTTCATTGTTTTTCAAATAAAATATAAAATTAAAAAAAATGCAAATGAATTGAAATGGGATAAATTTGATATTGCAGATACATTAAATCTACCATAATGACAAATACCAATGAACCATCCCAACAAAGGAGTGAAAAAAACCTATCAGAGGACCCAATAAACCCTGAATTAAACAAAGAAAACCCCGAAGATGGATTTGGTGAACCACTAGAAATCCCTGAAGATGAATTACATGGGGATTTAAACCAGTTAAGGATATTGAGTGACTAACTGAAGAACACTAGGGAACCCTCCCAGGTTTCCCTCGCCACATCACTGCAAAACATAATCGAGTCTATCAACATTTCCCACAGTGAGATAACCAATTTGAGCATATATAGGGCTCGAATGAGAGAACATTATGCCACTAGTATGTCCAAAGAAGATATAAAAAAACCTGAATATCAGAAAATCCAAACTGTGGAGAAAATTTATAGATCCAAGAACAGGACAACCTCCAGATGTGAGGAAGAGGCGAGTTTGCATGGACTGGTGTAATTACCAGCCATGGAGAGAAAAATGGAGGAAGAGATAGTTCATGGTTTTTGACAAGCGTCCATGCAACAATGTCGAGGTCCCACAGTATTTTCTCAGAAAACTTTTGGTTGAGTTTGTGTTAGGGTTCCATGTGAACTACTTCGAAATCATCGAGTTCTAGGGCGTTAGTTTTGGCTCAGCCCAAGATTGACTTCACGCCCACCAGAACCCACTTAGAGGACCTCCTGCACCTAGGCGATATCCAAACCCACTTCCTCAACCCCCTGTTTAGGTAGCAGGCTAGATGAGATCCATGAGTCCATTAGACATGCCACACGACACCTTCTTAGGAATACCACATTTATGGCTATGTCCTCACAGAACGAGCAAGACCAACCCGAGAGACACACTTCTACACGGTCTACTAGTGGTGGGAAAGGGAGAGAAGCTACAGGTGGTAGACAATATGATTCATCCATCTCGAAGGGACCAGTGCCACATACTTTTTCTTGCTATGGGAATCCATGCCATGTTCCCATGCAGGCATGCCAGAGAGAGGTACCTATAGCAGGTTAGCTATTTTTTTATTTAATGTTCAAGTATTGATTATACGTTATGAAATCTCATAATTTCTAATAAATTTAACTTAGAATCAGATGTTGATGACTTGATTTGTTTTAATGTACAACTATTCAGTGTTGAGTCTCCTACACCTAGATGGGAGAGAATTGGTTCCTTCAACCTAGATGGAGCCATGGCAGCTACAGAGGACATCGCAACACCATACACACAGGTAGTTTTCTTTCAGTAATTAAATGTAATGTTAGTAGTTAATATTTTCATCCAATGTAATTAATATTTAGTAATTGAATCTAAATATTTTTTGTTTGCACAAGTGTCTGCAGGAGTGAGTGACCAGCCATCCCAGCTGGGGATCAGCAGATCCCATCATGTGTAGGTATCATGTAATAAAGTATATATTGTATTTTATTTTTGATGTCTTAGCTTTGTATAGTTATATTTTTTATGTACTAATCTATGAGGCCATGAATATGTATGCAGGTCTGAGCACATAGGAACATCGGTGTCACTATCTCTCCATTGTTTGCCTTTTCCCCACCATATATGCTAGGTGTAGCCCCTGGCATACATGTCCCTTTCCCTACATCCCTCACCACCCCGTTCCATCCATCCCTTACCTCCCATATACCACCAAAATTCCATCCAACTCCCCCTTCTTCATCACAGCCTTCACTCACTCCCCCCCACCCCCCCCATCCCCCCCCTCCCTTGCAATTTCCCATGTTTCCACCCTCCCCCCTCTGATCACGATACACCATCCATCCACATTCACCCATCCCTCCACCCCATCCCAGACCTGAGCCCCCTCCCCCGTATTCCTCCACCACCCTCGTTTCCCCTTTCAGGGTGGCCCATTCCATTCTACAGCCAGTTGGGGTTTATCGACGTACATCACCACTTTTCCCACTCCAATCCACGCCCTCTCTTACCATGCCTCCTATTTTTGTAGCCAACATCGATGTGGCTACATCCTCCGCTATTCCATCCACCTTAGCATCAAAACATGTTATCTAGCCACTGCTCCACCTTCCACCCCTGAGGACCAGCCGACTGCTCCACCTATCACCCTTGAGGACCAGCTTGTTGTGTTCACGGTGAGATTGATTAGTTTGTTAAAATCTCATGCAATATTAATGAAAATTAACGTATGCAGTAAATTGTATGAGTTATCTTACTATTTGAATGTTTCAGGGTGGCATTGCCAAGATACTTGGATCATGGAGGAGGGTAGCCCGCTCACCACTTACGGTCTCTTCTGAGGTAAGCTATTTAATATTTGAAAACTTAATTTTGATTTTTAAATTGTGTTTTATACTTGTATAATTTCCTGTAGGAGTTGACATTTGATTGTTATTGTTTTAGAGCCCAAGGGGAAATGGTCGAAACGGCAAGAAGGATCGAGCTTCCTCTAGCTCGAAGAAGAGGAAGCTCGATTTTGGAGGTGCACCTGGGAGCTCCAAGGGTGGGAAGGAGGATTGAGAGACCCTCCTATTTACACTAGCCATGATGTGGCATTTTGGAACGATTTTCCATATTTTGTATTGGGCACGAGTTGCCAGATTTTGTATAGAGCACGAGTTTCCATTGTATAGACATTGGGAACGATGTTCCATTTGTCACTACTATTATATATGATTGGAAATTTGTGTATATGAATATATCGATTTTCACTTCTTTATATTACTTTCCCTTTGATTACATATTTGTATACATTATGTCGAATGCAGTAGTAAATTGCAGTTGGTGCTTGCAATGCTTATTATTAACAAAACAAGAAAGTTTATAGGTTCACAATAAAATCCATAAAAAGTTTAACATTGTAGGTTAGTTAACAAAAAAAATACACAACTGCATAAACATGTGCAATAACAATGATAATTTTAAATACCAAATACCTGATCTTGTAAATCATAGTGCAAATAATTTTTCAATCTAGCAAATTTTCCCATGAAGTATTCCTCTTGCTACCAAATAATTTTATCGAGATCTTTTCTAGTTTTCCAAGCCTCCCTTCACCCTTCGGCCCTTCCAATTGTTGTCTCAGCTTGTCATACCTAGCTTCAACCTTGTTATTGCATACCTAAACCCGAAGGACCTAGACCTAACTAGACACCTAACCTAAAACCCTAGCTTTCTACCCTTCCAAACCCTTCCTCTGCTCTCCATATCCTAACCTACTCACTTACTTTTCCACCTCTCCTCTCTCATTTCCTAACCCTAGCTTGTATTAATCTTTCACAGTAATCTAGGGACTAAAACACAGTCTCATAAAAGATTAATAATAATAAGGCATGAAAATGGTGTAATAGTGATACAAAATGAGTAGCCTCTCTGTATATTCACACAAAGAATGAGTAATACAATACAATGATCATGATGCAAGCATGAATGACAAAGCAATTCGAATTCCCAAGGAGGTCATTCGAATTGAATGAGTGAGTCTAGCTTAACTGAATGTAAGCCACAATCAACACTCAAGTTAACCACTGATCAAAACCCTAATTGACTCAACTGAGCCATAACTGAAGTCAGAGTGCAATAAATGACTGAGTCTAACTGAAAGTAGCTCAGAAACATGTCACTGCAAGCTAACCAACAAGTGGTAGCGCATCAATGACTCCAATGAACCCCGATGAGGTTAACTGAAGTGTAATTGACCATCATAAGTGGTTGGAGGTGCCCTTGTTGACTCTAGTTCATTAAATAATCAATAAATAATCAATTTAATGAAGGAAGGCACCTTCACTGCTCTGTTTAACTGATTGTAACAATCAGTTAGCAATATGGGGCATTAATGACACTCAGATCACCCCCGGAGTGCTCCAGTTAGCCTCCCCGAATGTAGGAGAAGGCTAAGTTAGCCTCCTTGACTGATGGTAGGCATGGGTGCGATCTTGCTGATGTCATCTAGTGCTCCTTTGATGTCAATTAAGTCAATAAAACTTAGGATAGTGGTTTAACTAGGCCAAATTGACCAAAATGAATGTGTATGGTGGTAAATGTCTCCAACACACCCCCCTTAAGCTATACTCAGGAGGAGTAGAAAACATAAAATGCATAAAAATGCCAGGGCCACAACAACTAAGGTCATAGGTCACCCTGTACAATACTGAAATTGAAACAATGCTAAAAAACAAACTAAGTGAGGAAAAGAGGGAAAACCCAGTGGGAAACCCCCCCCCCTCAAGCTGAACATTGAAAGTAGTTTGATCAACCTGATGGACTCACCCCCAATAGTGAACGGTGGTAAGTGAACTTATTTTCTGAAAATCTCTTGGTGAAGATGTCTGTAATCTGTTCATCAGTCGGGAAGTATTGCAGAATGATGGTCCTGTCATGCACTAGCTCTCTGATATAGTGCATGTGTATCTCTACATGCTTGGTCCTCTACCTGGTAATTGGATCTGTGGATATATTAATAGAACTTTGATTGTCACAAAAGAGGACAGTGGACAAAGTACTACCAAGATCAAACTCTGAAAGAATGCCTTGCAACCAAACTGCTTGGATGCAAGCATTCACCGCTCCTCGATACTCGGCCTCTGCTGAGGATAATGCTATGGCAGCCTACTTTTTACTAGACCAGCAAATGGGTCCACCACCACAAACACAAATACATATCCGGAAGTAGACTTTTGATCAATAGAATCACTCGCCAAACCGGGAATCTGTGTATCCAACTAGCTCTAGCTCGGAGCATAGTGAATGTCGTAGGTCCTGGTTCCCTGAATATACTGGAGGATCCTCTTGGTTGCCTTCCAATGAAGATCATGGGGTTTCTGCATGTATCTTGATACATCATTCATGGCATAACAGATATCAAGCCGAGAATGTGTCAAGTACAACAAGCTACCAATTAGCTGTCGATAAATAGTGCAGTCCATGGGAGGTGTGCTTTTTCCTTCTTCAAGGCTGATCCCTGAAAGGAAAGGAAATGGTGCAGGCCTACATTCAACCATGTTAAACTTTACTAACATGTATTATATGTATTTTGACTGAGTGACCACTATCCCATCATAATTTTTCTCAATTTTGAGCCCCAAAAATTGTTTTAAGAGCCCCAAATCGCTCATTTCAAATGCATTGTGGAGAGAAGTTTTGAAGGCTGAAATAGAAGCAACTGTGCTACCTGTTATCAGTAAGTCATCAAAATATAAAAGAATAAGAATCAAATAACCATCATACTGCTGTATATACACATTTGGATCTGATCTACACCTTTGGAAGTTTTGCGAGAGAAGGAAGGCATCCATCTTGGAATACCACTCTCTTGGGGCTTGTGTTAACCCGTATAGTGACTTCTTTAGCTTGGAAAACAAAGATGGATCAGAGATGTGGCCCTCAGGATGATTCATGTATATCTCCTCATGAATATCTCCATGCAGAAAGGATGACTTAACATCCATATGATGCACTTCCTAGTGCTTATATGTTGAAATTGCCAAAACTAGGTGGATGGAGTCCATTTTTGCAACCGATGGAAAAGTCTCATGGTAGTACACACCTTGGACATGATAGAAACATTTTGCCATCAAACTTGACTTATATTTGTAGGTGCTTCCATCAGCAACAACCTTGGTCTGAAACACGCACTTGCATTGAACCAATTTCCTTCTCGGAGGAAGAGAAACTAGCTCCCAAGTAGTTTTTTTTCTGAAGAGAATTCATCTCTTCATCCATGGAAATTTGCCATATCGAATCCTTTTGAGCATGGTAGTAGGATTTTGGGTCTGAAATAATCATCAAATAACAATTTTCATACAGAAAATTATCAGGACAAGAGAGCGCAATACCTGCTCTTTGGAAATCAGACCGGGTTCTCCTTGAATCATTTGGATTTCCAATGTTATCTCCTGCGAAGGAGAGTGTCTGTCGGGCCCATGTGGGAAGATGATTTTGTACTTCAGGTTCTTATTTAGCATTGGATGTTTGCTGTACACTAATATCAGAAATCAGAGGATCCAAATCAGGGTCATCACCCCCAATTTAATCATCGAAATATTCAGTAGAATAGGAAGGAAATTCAACAGTTTTCTCCTTCACTAGTTCCACCTCCTGAAGAGGCTCATCGAACTTGACACTCCTTTCAATGATGATTTGTTTAATTTTGATATCTAGCAGCTTGAAACCTTTTGATTCATTAGGATACCCAATAAACAAACATTCTATGCTTTTCGGTTGCAAAGCCCTTCTTTTATCAAGTGGAATTCGGGCCCATGCAGTGGACCCAAACACCCGCAGGTTCGACACATTCAACTTGTATCTGAAGTATGATTTAAAAGGGGTCTTCCCTTTCATGGATGAGTGTGGAAATATGTTATGAATGTATGCTACAGCATGCAAGGCTTTAGCCCACAAATTTTCAGCCAACTTCTTTGATTCCAACATACAAGTGGTCATCTCCTTGAGAGACCGATTCTTCCTTTCCGCTACACCGTTCTGCTAGGGAGTGTAGGGAATTGAATGTTAGACCTGAATACCACTTTGGGAGATTATGTGTAGCAACTCATTACTGACATACTCCCCACCATCATCATATCTCAAGGTATTGATCTTAATCCCAGAGGCATTCTCGATCAAGGCCTTCAGCTCAGTGAATTTTTCACATACTTCAGACTTATTTTTGAGAAAGAAGACCCATGTGTACCTTGAAAAATCATCAATAAAAGTCAGAAGATACCTTGATCCATTCATGGATGTGACAGGCATTGAACCTATAATATCAGAGTGTATCATCCCCAAGATGCATGTAGCTCGGTTTGCCTTCCTCCGATCGAACTTGTGCTCAGGGTGTTTTCCAACCACACAGCCCTTGCAAATTCCAGTGGTTGCCTTGATGACCGGGAGGCCTTCAGCCATGGATTTTTTCTGTAATTGCTGCAAATATTTGAAATTGAGACGGCCAAACCTCTCATGCCACAGCCTACTAACTTCATTTCCATGAGTTAGCAGTGCGGTGGGCTTTGCATCCGCCACAAAGTGGGAAAACTCATAGGATTTTGCATGATGGTTTGCAAGGCCTTTAGCAACAAGTTTCTTGGATGCAAGTTCCATTATCTCAACATCATTGGGATGAAAGATACTCTCTTAGGCACTCCTGTATGTGTCATTTGATAGACACTAAGGAGATTTGATGCCAGAGACGGTACATACAAAACATTTGAAAAATAGCCATTCTCAAGATCAACCGTACCTTGTCCTTCTCAAATGATGGTGGAGTCATCTCCCATGTGGATGGGGATGGATTTGTCGGTCTCCAAGGATGAGAAGGAGTCTCTTTCAGCCATCATGTGGTTTGAAGCTCCAGAATCAATCAAGAGTGCTTTGGACTTTGAAGTGCTTGTCATGAGGGCATGACCTCTTTCATGCTGTGGTTCCCGATCTTGTTGATCTCTCCTCCGAAAGCTTTCCAGAATATTTATGTGATTTCTCTCAAGGAGAGGGGTAGCTTCATCAAGCTTCTTCTTCATGCAAGCATGTTCAAGGTGGAATCCCTTCCCGCAGTATGAACACTTGAATTTTTCCTTTCCATGATGCCCTTTTCCTTTGTTCTTCTTTGATCCAGAAGACTCATCATGCTGTTGGTTTTCAACTTTAGGATTAGGAGCTTCGAATTTAGTTTTTGGTTTCTTCTGCTACTTTCCTTAACCCTTCAGATATTTGGGCCCAGAGACATGGAGGGCTTGATCATGGGAGGATCTGATGATCCCCATCTGGACAAGCTTATCATGTTCACTTGTTATGGACTCAATGAAGGCATTGAGTGTTAGATTTTTAACATTAAGCTAGCATATCATTAGGATCTTTAACTGAGAGAACAACAAGCACAACAAATAAACATAAGGGACAATCAACACAGTGTTTTTCCTCGGGTGCTATAGCGTATTTCACCACTCTAGGTGAATCACACTTTGTATGGCCTTCCCCTGTCCCGCTACAGACTCTTTAGACCCCATGGACCATATTTTATCCTTTGATGTTTCCTTGATCATCCCTAAAACTATATAAAAAATGATATACGTGGCTTTTTACCCGATAACCGCGTACATACGCGGGTTTGACCCATATAACCGCATACATCGAGATGTGTGCATAATCCAAATCCTTTTGGAGTTTTCCTTGACATGGATCCGACTCATTTGACTTCTGGCCTTCCATATGCCTTGAGATCGCTCGGATTCGACCCTTCATTATCCCTTGTGAAGCTATATAAGGAACCCCTTGGTACATTGAAGGCATATATAGATAGAGAGATTGAAAGCAAAGAAACTATAGTCCATTGTTGCCGAAATTTATACTTGAGTCTGCATCCCTTTGTCCCTTTAGAGCACTGTTGTGTTCTTCTCAAGCTTGCCCTTTGCTAGTGAGATTGCTTTCGAGAGATGGAGGATTGAGGTGGTGGAGTCCCAAGTGGGGGATTCAATTTCTCCGGTTCGTAGACGTTCCTTCAGAGGTTGTATCTATCTTGTAATCTCTGATTTATATTAATAAGAACTATCTTTTCCTGTCTAATGATGTGTATTTGATTGAATATTGTATCCATTGGAATATGTCAAATGCTTTTACATTATTGATTATATATGCTAGAATAGATCTAACACCATGATATATAGTATGCTTGTATTGTTTACTTGTTGTTGAGGAAGTATTATATCAATTCAAGCTGAAGATTGGAAAGCTCAACGGGGATCTACTTCAACCGTCCGGAATAAGGTACGAGGTCTGATCCTTTAGTGTTAGACATTTTATTTCTATTGCATATTGGGGAAGATTGATTTCTAGAGTCAAAGTTGTCTGTTGTGGTACCCCAAGCCATAGGAATTTCTCTCTGTAACATCAGGTAAACCATAAATGGAGAAAACCCCACAACTTCCTCAGAGATAGAATCAACACCAAAGTGAAATCCAAAAATATTAAGATGATATCCCAACAGCAGTAAGCTCTTTCTTCCTTGCCCCAGTGTCTTTCTCTTCCTCAGCTATGCGCTACAACTGAGTGTGGATGAGTGTATGATAAATAGAGAGGTCACCTCTCTATTTATACTAATTCCCGACATGACTAAAACCCTACTAGGACCAACCTCTCTAGGAGAGTCTAATAACCCTAGTGCCCCGGAACTGTGGGGACTTTAACCCTTAGACAATAGGAGGGTTACCCACAATTACTTGACATGAATTGTTTACATTATAGATCTTCCCGATAGGAACATCGGGGCATGAAATGACATAAGTACATCCTTGAGTAAACATCAGGTTACAATAGATAAAAAATACAAGTGAATACATTCCGAAGTTACAATTACATTAACAATCCCTCTGAACTAGGAAGGTATTCTCTTGACACAAATTTTCATCACTGGTATTCTTCTTTGGATCATTAAGTCATCTTCATCTTCGGATCTGGATCATCACTCGATCTGGATCATCGTCACTGGATCTAGATCATCCCTCGATCTGGATCATCTCTGCTGGATCATCAACACTGAATCTTCATAGGTGCTATCTCATGATTCTTCTCGTCACAGGAAGTTTTACAGAGCCAGCCCTTTTTCATGCTGGTTGTAGGCCTAGCGTCCATGTAGGTATTATTTAGTGCTTATATCTGAACCTAAGTCAAAATGGCCCACCCACCACTTATATCTGATCATGTAGGAACCAATCCTATAATCATATCAGAAAGGCACACCCAACACTCACATATGACCATGTGGGAACCAATCCCACAACCCTGTCAGAAAGGCCCAGCACTCACATTTGACACATGCAAGGAACCAATCCAACATACATGTTCAAACAGGCTCAACACTTATATTTGACACATGCAAGGAACCAATCCAACATACATGTTCAAAAAGGCTCTGCACTTACATCCGACAAATGCGAGGAACCAATCCAACATGCATGTTTGAAAGGGCTCTGCACTTATATCCGAAACATGCGAGAAACCAATCCAACATGCATGTTCTAAAGGGCTCTGCACTTACATTCGACACATGTGAGGAACCAATCCAACATTCATGTTCGAAAGGGCATGCACTCACATCTAATCAAGTAGGAACCAATCCTACAGTCATATCAGAATGGCCCCCAGTCCCAGACTGAGCTACCCGGTAACTAACCAGGTGCCTCCATTCCAAGAATGGCATTCAGCGCATACTTCTGATCATGTAGGAACCAATCCTACAGTCACATCAAAATGGCTCAGCACTCATATCTAACATGGGAGGAACCAATCCTCACCATGAAAGAATGGCTCAGCCCTTACATCTGACCTACTTGTCAGAATGGCTCACAAATTCAACACTCATATCTGACATGGAAGGAACCAATCCGCTCACCATGACAGAATGGCTCAGCCCTTACATCTGACCATGGAAGGAACCAATCCTCTCACCATGTCAAAATGGCTATGGGTCTCATCACTTCCCCTTGGAGGAAACCTCGATCTGGAGAACACCATGCTTCTCCATGAAGTACTCGAACTTCACCCTAGCCAATGGCTTCGTCAATACATCAGCTATTTGTTCCTCCGTCGCAACATATTGGAGCTTCACTGCTCCCCTCTGCACCATATCCCTGATATGGTGATACTTTATTTCGATATGCTTCGACTTGTCATGGAACACTGGATTCTCTGACAACTTCACACAACTCTGGTTGTCACAATGTATACAAGTAGCGTCCATCTGGAGATCAAATAAATCAGACAATAGCTTCCGTAGCCATACTACCTCACAACTAGCTGAACAAGCTGCGACATACTCTGCTTCAGCTGTACTCAATGCCACACAGAATTGCTTTCTGATAAACCAAGAGATCACACCTGATCCCATACTAAAGCAACAACCTGAAGTGCTCTTCCTATCGATGGCATTGCCTACCCAATCTAAATCAACATAACCCTCTAGGTTAAACTTCTGATTCGCTTCGTACTTGAGCCCATAATCAATTGTACCCATCAGGTACCTCAAAAATATGCTTTGCAGCAATCAAGTGAACATGTCTCAGATCTGTTAAGAACTGGCTCAAGGTGTTCACAGCAAAGCAGATATATGGTCTCGTGTTCATCAGGTACATCAAGGACCCAATCATCTGACGATACATCGTAGCATCAACTGTTTCAGAGGAAGCATCACTCAATAGCTTCAGGTTCGATGCCATAGGTGTGGTCACAGCCTTGCAGTCCATCATCCCAAACCTCTTCAGTATCTCTACTACATACTTCCCTTGTCCAAGGGATATTCCATCTGCATTTTGCCACACCTCCATGCCTAAAAAATAATGCATCATACCCAAGTCCTTCATTTCGAACTCAGCAGCAAGCTTTCTCTTTGTATCAGTAATCAACCCATCCATACCTGTTACAAATAGATCATCTACATATAGTAGAAGCATCATTGGGTTGCCATATTCAACCTTGTAGTAAAGGTTGGAATCTGCTTTACTCTTGGTAAAGCCCAAACTAAATAGAAAGCTATCAATTCTGTCGTACCATGTCCTGGGTGCCTGTTTCAAACCCTACAGGGCTTTCTTCAGTCTGCACACATGAGACTCCTTGTCATGTGTCTCAAAACCAAGTGGCTGTTTTTATAGCTGATTTTACCACACCAGGTGAATCACACTTGTATGGCCTTCCCCTGTCCCTCTGCAGACTCCTTAGACCCCATTGGACCATTTTTTGTCCTTTGATTTTTCCTAGACCATCCCTATAAACATATGAAAATTGCTATACGCGACTTTTAAACCCCTTATTGCGTATATATGCGAGTTTAACCCCTAAAACCATGTACATCGGGATGTGTACAAAATCCAAATCCTTTTGGAGTTTTCCTTGACATGAATCTGACTCACTTGTCTCCTGGCCTTCCATATGCCTTGAGATCGCTCAGATTCGACCTTTCATTACCCCATTGAAAAGCTATATAAGGAACTCTTTGGATACATTGAATTCATAAAAGAATTGAGAGCAAAGAAACTATAGTCCATTGTTGCCGGAACATGTGCTTGAGTCTGCATCCCTTTGTCCCTTGGAGCACTTTTGTGTTCTTCCCAAGCTTGCCTTTTGCTTGTGAGCTTGCTATTGAGAGATGGAGGATTGAGGTGGTGGAGGCCCAAGTGGGGGATTCAGTTTCTCCGATTCGCAAACGTGTCGACAGAGGTTGTATCCATTGTAATCTCTGATTTTATATTAATAGAAATATCTTTTCTTGTCCAATAATGTATGTTTGAATGAATATTTTATCCATGGATGATTTCAAATGCTTATACATTGTTGCTTGTATATGCTAGAATAGATCTAACACCAATATATATAGTATGCTTGTCTTGTTTACTTGTTGTTGAGGAAGTGATTCATCAATTCAAGCTGAAGTTGGAAAGCTCAACGAGGATCTACTTCAACCGTTTGGAATAAGGTACGAGGTCTGATCCTTTAGTGTTAGATATTTGATTTCTATTGCATATTGGAAAGGATTGATTTATGGAGTCAAGTTGTCTGTTGTGGTACCCCAAGCCATAGGAATTTCTCTCTGTAACAGAATTGGCGACTCCACTAGGGATGTTCCTTGTTTTTATTTGGGGTTTGCAGGCACAATGGGCTTGATATACTTGACTTGCTCTTTGCTTCTCCTTGTTTCTGTGTTGCATTTTATAGGATGTGCATCCATTGACACTCCCCTTTATTGGTTTGACCCTTGGCCTGCTTTTTACCACTGTCTCATAGGTTTTTGGCCAAAAGTCATGTATACACGCATGTTTTTGGCCAAAATCCGCGTATACATGTAGCTTTTTGGCCAAAAGTCACGTATATATGTAGTTGTCCTTTAAATAGTCGCGTACATCCTCCCTTTTGGTGAGTTTGATGTTGTGGGAATTTCTTGGGTGGGTTGTGAGTGTGGTTGGGTCTTCCTTGGGTATGATGTTGTCTGTTGGATGCTTCTTTTGTGACCAGAGACTGCTTTTTCATTGATTTTTCTTTGAAAGTAGTTTTAGCCATTTATCCTTTTTGTTTTTCCATTAGTGCATTACTCTTTTTGTCTTGGTGTCTTGCTGGGCTTGTGTTTTATACTTGCTGCGGAGACTGAGAGTTTTAGATGACTTTTATTGCATTTTTCATTCTTTTATATTGAAAAATACAAAGTAGTTGCACTCTTAGTTGCATCTTAGATATGGATTTGAGGAGGTACTTGCATTGGATTGCTTGGATGAGAGTTGTGTTTAGGATTTCATATAGGAAGGATTGCATTGGCATTCAAAAAGGAATATATATTTATGCATCTCATGTAGTGGCATGCCCTATTTTTCATTTGACAAAGATTGCACTTAGCATTGTCTGTTATGGTGTGCATATTTACTTCACTACTGAGTCATAACTTCATTAGTTGCACGACCATTTCCCTTTGAATAATTACAACCAATTAAAATCAACGCTTAATTAATATGAACTACACTATTTTATTTGATAGGGTTCACCAACAAGATTAGGTTTTAGGGTCTTGGAATAGTTCATTGTGAGTAAATTCTCTAAGACCACTAAACAACATGTATGTGTCTATCCAGGTGAGTGTGTGAAATTCCTTGGTATAACTAGTGTTTCTCAGGATCGTCCTCTCAAAAGAGAGTTAAGCCTGAGGCAGTGTGAGCGGTTATGATTGGGATGACCCCTGGTTGTAACTGAGTAGCACCGAAGATATTTCCAAGATTGTATTCGTATATGGGGGCTCTTTCAAGAGTTTCGGGCTTTGCTACCCTGCCCATACGGTCAATCCCGCCTGCGACTGTCCGCCTGAGCATTGATTATAGTGAGGTGACCTTAGTTTCCTTACCTAGGTTATCGAGGGGGTACTTGCAGAGGTTATTCTGTGAGTGTCCTGGCCAAGTAGAGGTCGGACAGCATAGTCTCTTTATGCATTGAAGCTGAGGGCCACTATAATTGGTTATGTACCTCTGCTTGTAGTGTATGGGAGTTTCGAGCCTCTCCTAGGTGAGACATACCTGCTGCATTCGGGAGCTCACATATCCTCCCCTTGGTTTTCTTGTATTTTGGCTGTAGATTTTCTTAGGAGTGTGCTCTTTGTGCACTAGTTGGCCTTTGGGATCGTGGTTACTTGAGTATATTTATGCTCTCTTAAGTTCGAGTCCTTTTATTTTCGACATGCCTAGTATCCTATCACCCGTCCTTGGTCTTAGTATGGACCCCGGTGTCAGACTTGGGGGCATCACAGCCCCTTACCCTACTCATAGATTTGGAAATGGTCACATTCTGCCCTTTACTCCATTTGTGGAGGATGTTGACTCCCTTCTCTCATTCTTTACACTGGTGATCACCCTCATGGGGGTGGTAGTGGATTTGTGAACATTGGGTATACACCTTACTTTCCTTTTTATGTCCCATCGTCCACTGCATTGTTTCCTTTGGGTGCAGTTGTCATGATCATTCCTCCCTATATCTTATAGTTTGGATTCTTTATTGACCGTTTTTGGGTTGTTTTGGACTAATATGGTTGTCATGTAGGGTCCAGTTTTTGTACACTCTCTCCGAGGTTTTGACCCATTCATGCCTATCACAGGCATCATGTCTAAACTGGCATATAGGTTAGGATTTCACATCTGATTTCTCGACAGGAGTAAGCTCTTTCTTCCTTGCCCCAATGTATTTCTCTTCCTCAGCTATGCACTACAACTGAGTGTGGATGAGTGTGTGATAAATAGAGAGGTCTCCTCTCTATTTATACTAATTCCTGACATGACTAAAACCCTACTAGGGCCGACCTCTCTAGGAGAGTCTAATAACCCTAGTGACCCGGAACTGTAGGGACTTTAACCCTTAAACAATAGGAGGGTTACCCATAATGACTTGACATGATTTGTTTACATTATAGATCTTCTCGATAGGAACATCGGGGCATGACATGACATAAGTACATCCCGGAATAAACATCGGGTTACAATAGATAAGAAATACAAGTGAATACATTCTGAAGTTACAATTACATTAACATTTGAGTGTAGGCATCTTCCATCCAGGGGTTGTGAGCTTCCCTGCACGAAATGTAGAGACAAAAACTAAATAATCAGCTCCAAGTTTGGAGAGTATGGCGAGGATGAGTTGATCATCCTCCTTCTCCACTTTGCATTGCTTCAACAGTATGACAATGTGCTTGAACTTTGTGAAAAAATCATTCAAGGTCTCGAAATTGGAAGGATGGAGAGACATCAATTCATTTTCAGCTAGTAAACTCTCAAATCATCCTACTTTCCATACAAGTTTTCCAATTTGTCCCAAATTTCCTTGGGAGTCTTCAATCTTGAAAGATGGAAAAGAAGATCCCAGGAAATAGAGAGGCACAAGAATCTGAATGCTTCATCCTTCTTGTTCAAGAATATAGCTTTGTCTGTCACAGAAGCAGGATCTTCTTCAGTGTCCATAGTGACCCTATAGAGTCCTCTAGCACATAGCTAGATCTCCATATCTCCTTTCCATGAGTGCAAATTGAACGGATTCAAAATATCTACGGAAGAAGCCATCTAAATTTGCTGGAGCGAATGATTTCACTTGTTAAAAACTTGAAAATCACAAGAAAAAGGGAAATGTAAGGTCGGACAGCCTACACATTTTAGGATTTCATCACACCTAGCATAGTCAATCAAGCAAGCTTGATCAACAAGTTCCTTACTTGGGGTATTAAGTGGTAAGACTTGGCTTCTGGTGCAGTGTTGGATTTTTGAGCTATTGCTCAATTTTCATGCAAGATCTGTCAAAAACCTTGTTTTTGAGAGATCTGAGCTTCGTCCCACCGTGACCTTTGATACCATATTAATATATCATAGTAATCTAAGGACTAAAACACAGTCTCATAAAAGATTAATAACAATAAGGCGTGAAAATGGTGCAATAGTGCTACAAAATGAGTAGTCGCTCTGTATATTCACACAAAGAATGAGTAATACAATACAATGATCATGCTGCAAGCATGAATGACAAAGAAATTCGAATTCCCAAGGAGGTCATTCGAATTGAGTGAGTGAGTCTAGCTTAACTGAATGTAAGCCACAATCAACACTCAAGTTAACCACTGATCAAAACCCTAATTGACTCAACTGAGCCCTAACTGAAGTCGAAGTGCAATGAATGACTGAGTCTAACTGAAAGTAGCTCAGACACATGTCACTACAAGCTAACCAACAAGTGGTAGCACATCAATGACTCCAATGAACCCCGATGAGGTTAACTGAAGTGTAACTGGCCATAAGAAGTGGTTGGAGGCGCCCCTGTTGACTCCAGTTCATTAAATAATCAATTTAATGAAGGAAGGTGCCTTCACTGCTATGTTTAACTAATTGTAACCATCAGTTAGCAATATGGGGCATTAATGAAACTCATATCACCCCCAGAGTGCTCCAGTTAGCCTCCCTGAATGTAGGAGAAGGCTAAGTTATCCTCCTTAACTGAAGGTAGGCATGGGTGTGGTCTTTCGGATATCATCTAGTGCTCCTCTGATGTCAATTAAGTCAATAAAATTTAGGATAGTTGTTTAACCAGGACAAATTGACCAAAATGAGTGTGTATGGTGGTAAATGTCTCCAACAACTTGGAATCTCATACTCCTATCCTCGGCCTATAGGATCAAACCTTGGCCCCCTTTCAAAACTCATTTTCTAGCCTTGGTATCCCTCCTAGGAATTTACAAGTCAAGCTCTCTGAAACCCTAGCTACCAACAACTCCTATATAAGAATCAATTCTAACTAAAGTTGGTCACTCATTCCACGAGTGTGTAATATCATTTCCTTCTCTCTCCTCCACAACAAGCACACCAAGTAACTTTAGGGTTTCTCAAATGCAACAATCCCTAGCCTTCTTCTCTCACAAAATATACATTGTTAAATACTTTCTTTGCTCCTCAAGGTGAATTTCATGAAGAATATCATCTAGACCTTTGTTGAACCCCAACTCCTATTGAACCAAAATAATAATAGCTACCATATTTCCCCTCAACGTTACCTTCCTTTGTGATAGATACACAATCCTAGAGGATTGTGTATAATGTCCTAAAGGACTGTGTACACAGTCCTAGAGGATTGTGTATATCATTGACATTTCTAGCCATACATAAGAAGTTTTGACAGTGATCTACAAGTACATTTTCACTACTAAAATACCAAAAATACCTCTAAAAAACATGTACAAGATACCATCTTTGTTGAGGACTATCATATAGGTACTTTTTGGCACTCTTGGCTTGACTGGAAATTACTATTTGGGACAATCATAGTAAAATTTGTCTTAGCCAGAAAACAACTCCTCTGTCCGGGACAATCTTGGTATAGTACATAATAACTCCTCTAGTTGAAGAGGGAGTATTGATGTGTCTTCATAGGTGACAACAAATAAAGTCCCCACTAGTTAGTCATCGTACATGAATTATCCAGCCGAGGGCTATGATATCTTGTGGAGAGAATCCATGTGAGAAGAGACATGGTCAAAAGTCTCAGAGACTATTTATAGTCTGAACTATTAGAGAACAGTTAAAACCTCTCGGAGAGGTAGTTGGGGTGTTGCAAATATAAAGAGAATGATCACTGAGAAAGTGATAATGACTTGAAGAACATCACAAAGAATGGAAAGCTCACAAAGAACTTCTCGAGATAACAGAAGATTCAATAAGTCAACAAATGTTGAAGAGTGAAAGAAAATATAAGTCTTTCTTTATGCATGTTATTACACATTTGTTGTATAATGTTGTATGTGATGGATTTAAAAATACATGGTTTCTAATTTAGAGAAACTTTATTCTGGATTGGATCCAGATGATGCTACTTTGTGTAAGTAGTCGGTTGATCTTTCAGCAAACCTGTTGTATTTTATGCTTACTACTAAGCATATGTTTGAGTACCTTTGAGGTACATTATAATAGGCTCTTTATTGTATTTGATAAATGGCAGACCTGTTATTTGATTGTGCTATCCAATTATTGTTTTAGCCTAAGATAAGCAATGTAATTTGAGTCTAGTACTACAAAAGGTAAGTGTATTGCGGCTAGTACTACATAAGAAATATGTATATATGAGAGTACTACGAAGGAAAAATGTGTTTTGTGGATAGTACTACATACTAAGGAGTAGTGTAGCATGGGATGCTACCTACTAGGGTGAAAGACTTGAGCCTACAGTCATTAGGTGTTATTATTCAATCTTTCTCGAAAACCCTATATGTGTTTTATGATAAAACACATTCGAGATAAAGTTTAACTTCATTGAACTCATGGTCATGAGTTGCAGTACATAAGTACTGATGAGAAGATTGCAAATTTGTGACAAGACTCTATTTGTGATGAAGTTTAAACATTTGCGAGATAAGCCTGGTATGGCAGAGAGTGTCTTCCTCACCGAGAGGGAGTGTTGAGATTACAGCATCATGATTCATTCTCCAGTCTTGTAAGTAATGGAAAGACAGTAGACTTGTGTAGTCCTACAAATATCCTCATCTGATTAAGGTGGTGATGTTGTGAAGTCTTGTGAGTAATATCAAGATAGTAGGCTTATGTAGTCCTATGGATATCCTCATATGATTGAGGTGGACAGTAGGCTTGGATAGTAGGCTTGTGTAGTCCTACGAATATCCTCATATGGTTGAGGTGGATAGTAGGCTTGTGTAGTCCTACGAATATCCTCATGTTGTGAAGTGGTGTACTTTAATATGTAAATTAGATATACTATGTGATGTATAGCTATTCATGGTCAACATGTGCTACAAGTCTCCTTTAGGGATTAGCTACCCCTAGAGTGATTTACTTTAGCATGTGACTATATGACCCGGGGCAATACATATTATCATAGGTTTGGAAATGATCTTATGAGTATGATATGATAAAGATGATTATTTAATGAAAACACATATGGACCATGGAGAGATATTTAATATAAGAACAAAGAAAGAGAGAGAACTCGAATTGCATATGTTACCACCAAGTAAACTCGAATTGATTAGATATTAGTTGAGTATTAGTTATGGTAAACAAATTTCAAATAATTAAGGAATCAACTCCTTAATTTATGCAAGTGATTTTTGGAAATAAACACTAATGGAGAAGCACTAGTTCTGTTCGGTTACATTCAGTTACTGTTTAGTTACATTCAGTTCAATTCATTTACATTCAATTCGGTTACATTCAGTTATTGTTTAGTTACATTCAGTTTTGTTCACTTACATTTAGTTCTGTTCAGTTACATTCAGTTATGTTCAGTTACATTCAGTTCAGTTCAGTTACACTCAGTTGTATGCAGTTACACTTAGTTCCATTTAGTTGCATGTAGTACCATTCTGTTCAGATCAGTTAACAACTCCGTTAGAGTTAGTTAATTAATGGAAGGTACATATCTTCTTGTGGGAGAAAATTATGGAGTGCCATCTTGGCACTAGATCATGGGGGCACATGATTGAAGATGGATCAGTGTTCAAAGTGTTAACAAGTTGTTGCTACATGCAACCATTCTATTTTTGTTGTAAAACCTAATTTGACTTGTTATTAAAGTCATATGCACTTGGCAAGTTAGATACGGTATTCCATTCGATCTTCACTCTCTGGTGCTCTCTGTGAAAGAATTCTTCTATTGTGTTGTAATCATTCTCTGCTACTAACATATCATACTCTAAGATCGTTTGTTGGATTTTTTATCCTCTGAATTAGTAGAGGGTTTTCCCAGGGTATATATTGTGTTCTATGGTTTTATTTATGTCTTTGGATTATTGATGAGATTTATATGCACTGTTATTATGGATTAAAGCTTTAAAGTTCAAGTTTCTTCATATTTTGTTCAATCACTAACAAATATTACGTAAATATGTTATACAAGAAAAGTTGACCATTTAACTGCAATGAATGGTATTACAAGCTGTGAAAATGAATGTGCACATTTACTAAATAATTGAAATGGAACATGAAATGTTGTTTATTATGAAAATAATGATTTTTCATATATATTTATTTATTATTTCTATGAGTTTTAAGCTTAAACAATAAATTTAAAACTTGCAAACAATTCGGTGATATAACTCATTTATCGGATCTTTAAAAAATTTCAAAATTTAACTCGAAAAAATGGGAGTGGCATAAAAAGACGTAAAGATAACCTTGTTTTTTATTTAAAAATATTAATATCAACATCTAACCTAATTCAGGCTTCTATGTTTAATGCCCAAGGTATGAAGTCACTCACTCAAGGATAACAAGTAGTCATTATGCATAATGCTCCATACCATGCCAACACCAACGACGATCATAAGAATGGCTGTATGAAAGAAAATCGTAGGTTGAAATATGAAGTTGTAGTCAGTGTCAACTGTTTTTATGAATTACAATAAAGATGATATACTTTGTGGATTTAATAGAAATCTGAGGAATCATAGCTATCCTAAAGTTAGTCTAGTTGTATCAAGGCATTGCCTCACAATGATCACAGTCTCGTAGTGAGTGTCGAAATCGTTACTCACATTTGAACCATTCCTCCAATTACTATGATATGAAACCACAACAGGATTTGAACCCGAAATCCGATGACATCCGACGTATCGTACGGATGTGTCAGACAGTAATGATGAAAAGTACTGAGCCTTTTAAATTATTTTAGCGACGTCGAATTTCCGACACTAGGGCGTAGGATTTCCGACACTAGGACTATTCCTACACTAGGGTTATTCCAACACTAGGGCGTAGGATTTCTGACACTTGGGTGTAGGATATCCTACACTCGGGCATAGGATTTCCAACACTAGGGCGTAGGATTTCCGACACTATGGCTATTCCGACACTAGGGCTATGTCGTCGGATTTCTGACACTCGGGCAAAAAATAATAATAATAATAATAAAACCACAACCATCTAAACACAATATTTCTTCAAGAAACAAAGAACCCAATCAATAATTTCACGACGGAGCCGATACAATATACCTCCACATCCGGAGGTCACGCAGAGGAGGTTTTCTGGAGGTCACGCAGAGAAGGCTTGCCGGAGGTCACGGAGAGGAGGTCACTAGAGGTGCTGCCAGAGGTCAAGTGAGTTTATGCAGAGGAGCAGGGATAGCCCCATATTTATTGAAAAAATCATGTTTCTCATACGTTTCACCCTTTAGTAGTTCTGCACAGAAATGGCATTCGTCCCTGATTTTTGCTCAAGAATCTCTAATTCACCCCCTGATTTCCATGAAATTTGGGGAAAATGTGGCATTCACCCCCCGATTTCCATGAGATTTATGTATGCTATGGCATTCACCCTCAATTTCCATGAGATTGACGCATAAACTGTCATGCGTCCCCGATTTCGACAATATTTATGCACTGTGGCATCTGTCACGAACGACTTATTATTTCAACACAAGCACCGACGATTTTGATGTTTGCAGATACTTAAAGGCTAAGACTCGAGGTTCAAGATTAGGGAATTTACACACTGGATGAACATTGGAATTTTATCCCTATCTCGGCGCTCCCTAGAGACAACACCTATAGTGGGTACACCATACAGAGGTATGTTATTTTATTTCTCATTTGAAAACATTTTATTCACCCAAACTGTAAGAGGGTTTATGTTGGTTTCTCTTTGAGCAAGTTTTACAGTTGTCGGAAGGAAAAAAATTTCTTTGGTAGTGTTGTGTGCAAGTATAATGGAATATCATACTCCTCCTCATCCTTCTCCTCTAGCTCAAATAATTTTGAAAAAAATTCTTTTTTGTCTTATTGTATGCAGGTTTCCATAAGGAGCATCCAGAGCTAGATCAAATAGCGTGTACATCATACAAACCCTTGGAAAAAATAAGAAAATGGGTATTTCTCTTTTCTACATTTTAATTTCTCTTGAATGTAATTTATAAGAGAAATTCCCCTTTCCCCCAAAATTGCATTGTTGTGAATTAACCACAAATGGAAAAATGCACCATGATATTAAAGGATCAATAAAACAAATTCTAGTGTTTAGAGTGCATGAACTTGTAAACATATTCATGGAGAGAGGCTCGTGGTCCCTTGTAGTTTCATGGTAAGCAGTTTCAAAGAGTGATCAAGAAGGCCTTGGAGGTGATTGGTATATATTAGGCCTCTTTCCACTTTTGTACTCTCCTCATAATGGCATAGCTGAAACTATCCATCATGCATTAGAATTTTAAGTAGAAATAGTTGTAAGGCTGGTTAGAGAAGATGAACTTACCATTGCCAAGGAGATAGGAATGTGCCCTAGACACATGTACCCTTCCACTACATTGTTTGAGAGTCACAACCATTACAGTGGTATGCCAAACATGGTGGATTCAGAGTTGATAGATCATTCCAATGGCTTTGTTGGCATGTTTGTAGAGGACAAATATGTATTCATACAACATGCTTAAAGGATGAAGCATATAGGGATTTATCCTTTGTTGGTGAGGGAGATTTATAATATGCCTAAGGAACTTGTAGTGGAAATAAGGATTTTCCTTGATAACATTTCATGGCAATGGCTACTCACCAGTACCAAGCCAATGCTTAATAAAGGAAAACAACAGTAGCTATACACTCAAAATTTCAAGATTTGTTATAATCATTGAGACACAATAGCCATGAGACATTACAACCCATGTCAAAAAAGAAAAAAAACCTTGAACTCTGATCCTATTGATGGCTCTCAAGTTGGTTTTTCTCAACGGTTGTGGTGGCTTGAAATAACCCGTGGGGTGTCTTCTTGAGAGGTTGTGGTACCTGATTTTATGAAATGTATTTGAAGATATGTGCACAAACACTCTGAAAGCAAATTCTGTTGAAAATTATTCAGTGATTATTTGCCTTCAATCTAGTTAAGTGCACCTTTGTAACCTTTTTGGTATATTTCTTTCATTGATGACTCTAATAATGTTGGTCATTTCACAGTTCAACCCTGTAAGAGATGAGACGAGTCACAAGACACATTATTTAAGAATCCCTTGATCTTGACATAGTCAAATGGATCTGGCATGTTCATGATAGACATAATCTCTTTCGCCTTATATTTCATCTAAGAACCAAGTTCAAGATATGAAGTAGCAAGTTGTTTTCAATAGTACAAAAGTTGTCAACTTTGTTCTATCATAGTGGAGAGAGCATGCATATAGAAAGTAGATGAAGACCAATAAGTGACCATACTGTCAACTACATAGTACAAGATGTCAATTTCTATAACAAATGGTCTTACATTAAAGTTGTAATTAATTTCATGATTGAATTGAAATTAAATCTGTACTTTATTAGTATCTTCAAGTGACCAAAAGAAGCTGATGGGACTAAAATACAAATGAACATGTAAGGTACAACCAATAAAGGAGTTATCACTGTTTCAATCAAGAGAAATATATTTGAGCTGCATATATTTATAAAATAATAAAAGAAAAGAGCAAGGAATAGAGAGGTCAGCTAAACTAATATTAGTACAGCGTAAGAAATTGAAAATGATGTCTACTTTTGACATGCTCTTTCTAAAGCCCAGAAATGCACACTTAACTCTAGGTCAAATATAGATGCTCCAATTTGCAGCAGTGAACTGTGGCCAATTCGGATGCTCTAAATCTTCTGCTATCTCAGTCGAATTTATGAAGTCGGCCTTATCTCTATTCGTGTTGGCATCATTGTCTTGTAAAGAGACAGTCTGAGACAAATTCAAAGCTAACTAAGGATGATTTATGACTGGGTTTGAGGAGTGTTTATGGATATATTTGACTGATCCTTTAGTAGAATTTGATTGTGCATAAGGGTTGATTGTTCAACAATGTGTTCACTGAATTGGACTGACCCCAAAGTGCAGATTTGTCAAAGTTTGTAAAGCAGATTGATTGTGTGTCTTAGATTGAGTTTTGAACATATGTTAATTAAGTTTATGAGCTGAGATTGAGTTGGTTTGAGTAAGTCTGCAGAGCATATTTGATTGAGCATCTATGAGCAGAAGTTGACTGATATTATAGCATATTGTTAAGGCTTTTGTTGATTATTTTCTCTAATTCATAATTTGATATATTTCTGGCTGATGTAAAATTGCCGCATGCATGATCTTTGAGAGTAATTTCTAGGCTGGTGATGGGCCACCAGTTAATGCAAGGATACTGAGGAGGAAACACTTTAGATCCTAGTTGAAATTCTGAAGTTGATGCAAAAATGGTTCACAGTCAAGGAAGAATGGCCAGAAAAGACAAAAAGAGTAATGGTGGTGGAGTGAAGAAATATCACCTTTGCTCTCCAAATTGATTTCTTGAACTAATTGGATTGGCTTATTGAAGATACCCCATCCGTTAACCAATGAATGAAATATTTAATATCAATTTTAAACTTGTGTTTGGATATGGATTAGAAATTTAGAATAGGTAACATTATGGACAAAGATAGAAGGTCGTTATTTGGTGTAATGCCAGCTGTGTTTTGAGGCTCCTATTATTCTATTAACAATATTTTGTATATGTTGATGTTATGGATGTAGTTGTGACCAGTTTTTTTTATCTTGATGGAACTTGCATTATTTGTGATTAATGATATTGATTAAAATGTAACAACCTCTGAGCAAAACATGCTTCATGTATTATTTTGATGAAATATTTTGAAAATGAAGAAGCCAGCTAATCAAGTGAATGTTTTTTACCGAGTCTTCTTTGTGGAGAGTCCAAGGGGTTAGCTCAAATGGTTGTGGCCAATGTAGCTAAGCTTTTAACTATTTCCATGCTAGTGGGTGCTTGGTTTGAATTTAGTTAGGTTACTTGAATTTCTCTACCAAGATAGGCTTACTAGGGATGCCATCCACAATTGTGAGGAAGCATCCCTTGTGTTTCCCCATAATATTATGTTTGGATAAAAAAAATTTCCTTGTGGAGGATGAGGTGTCATTTTTTTAAATTTGAACAATCATGATTAATAAAGGAAATCCATTTCATCATCAACTGGATTAATCAACAATTCTTTAATGACATTTTAATTTCTAGCATAGGGTCCTCTTTAGATTTTTTAATGGTAGTTACAAATGTAGTCTATTCTTTTGAAGCAGACCTAGAAGGATCTAGGTTTTCCTGCAGGTTTTTTTTTAACATAGTCAGTTTGTTGTTGTGTATACAGAAATTGAGGGGTACATTCCAACATTCTAGATTCTTAGCTGGAGGGGCTACATCTGCAGCTGGAAAACTCACTGTACATAATGGAGTTCTCAAGGTAATCTGTCACACTTTGAAGAGATTTAATATTCTTTGAAAATATAAATATCAGGATTTTGTTCAGTATATTGGTAGAACATATTCAACTATTTATTCATTTATCTTTTTTGATACACTTATTGGAGGCATATCTATAAATGGTTATCCATCTGTATAGATATTCTGATGGGATTTCAGTATCACAAACACTAGATCAAGTTCCTATCAATTTCAACTAACAGTTCAAGAAGATCTTATCAGACCTAGATTTTATTCGCTATATCAAGTTCCTATCAATTTGAACAGACACTTCAATGATTCAAGCAGATCTTGTCAAACGTAGATTTTATACATAAAGACATTCCTTTTGGAATCTTAGCATGAAAGTAGTCACAGACTGCATCCCGGAATCGGGAAACAACTCCATAAGAATTGGTCTCACAAGAAATGACAAGTTAGTTTTGAAATCATTCTTAGTCCATCTCAAGTGCATTTTGCATCTTTTCCATGCCTTCATATGGTTTGGAGAACAAATGAACCTTTATATTTTATTAGTGCTTAAGTTGTCAAAACTCAAATCCCAAGAAGCCTTAGTCTCTTCCATGTTAGCTAGCCATGTGGATCTCCTTCTAAGATATCGATTCTAACCAAGATATCTCATTCTCTTAAATGGCTCTAATGATCCCTTTGGAACATGGTGTTACTCAAATTCTAATGTCTATAATCACCATGTCTCCCAACTGTTTAGAGGTGTATTAGGTGCTTGATTTTATTGGATGAAATTATTTTTTCCTACTACACTGGACTACAAGAAGTTTGAAAGAAATTGCTTAAATTTGTCATAGGCATTGCTTGAATCACAAATTGCATAATCATGTGCATCACACATTACTTTTTCCTGGTTAAATTTTTTTACTTCACGTTTCACTGCCAACAACGCATTTTCGTTTACCAGTAACTCTTGGTACAATGATTATATCATTTGATCTTTCTTATCATGAAGATTTAGGAGATTATTTACCCATTTGTCCACTTATTCCAACTTTTCTGTTAGTTCACTAATCTGTTTTCTAGTGCAATCAACAATTTCTTTAAAAAAATTGCCCCCTACTGAATTGTCTAGTTTATGTAGATTTTCAATTTCATGAAAAGAATCTTCAAGATCTTGCTGAAGAAGTTCAATTTCACGGTAAGCATTTTGTAGTCGTTTGCCTCCTTTACCCATTTAGAAGTGTTGATTGAATCATGCTTGCTTGTCAATAATAAACACAATAAAAGGGTGTTGGGTACAACCGATCATGCACCCATCTTCCACAACAATGATGGGGGCGTTGGGTACCACTGAACTTGCACCCCAAATATTACAATCGATTTTCCTTCAAGTAGGAACAAGGTTCTTCCTTTAAATGAGTACAATTTTGAAATCCCCACTAGATATTTTTTGTGATTACAACTTCTTTCAAAAATGTAATATTTCTCAATAATGGGCAATAAAATAAACTTTGAATCTCTTTAGAATTGTGTTTGAACCTTTATGGTTCTTTTCTTTGCCCCTTTATGTTATTAGATAAAAAGTTTAACATGTATGACATGCGCTTGTGAAGACATCATGAGTAGAATCATAGCAGTGGTTTCCAGCTAGATAAAAAGCCTTTCAAGTTGTTGGTGACGCTGAAGTTTTGCCTTGTCTATAATGATTGCATCATTCCTAATTCCATATCTAGTAAATTGCTTGAGAACTACCTGCTGTTGTTTGGTGACTTGCTCTCATAGCTTGGTGGTTTTTTTCGGCAGTTAAAGAAACCTCTAAGCTTAGAGCTTCATTATGGGCCCTATTTGAATTAGAGTTGAGTTAGAGTTGAGTTGGAGTCGGAGTTTGAGTCTTAAAACATTTAAAACAACCAGCTATGACTGGAAAACACCTAAACTGGTCCGAATTGGTTGGTTCTGATAGCTTCGAATATAAATATGACTCTTAGCTTGAAATATTGTTTTCACTTCACCATTCTCTATATCTAAATTAAATTCAGTTATAATTGTTCCATATTTCCTTTTGAGTTACCACTCCTTTTGTTTATAAGCTTGCCTTTTGCAACCTTCACCTATGCTATATCCTTGTTTTTCCCAATTTACTAGGTAACTGTACAAAGAATAATGTAAGTAGTAAAGATGGAAGTAACTGCAAAATTAAGGCTTATAGAACTCAAATTGACAGTGAGGCAATGGAATTTTAATAAAGTTAGTAATGAAAAGTAATTTGGGGAGTTAACAACCTGTATAATGGTATACAAGGGATACATCATGAGTATAGAGGTATATACTGGTACATAGACATGAGTATATACCATATGCTGGTATGATATTTCATGGTATTTATTCTCCATCCATGCTCTAAGAATTGGGGATACATCATACACTATTGAACCCCAATAATAGAGGCATCTCTGTGTAGGTCAGAAATATGGAAAACATTGAGGGAAGATTGATTCCAAGGCAGAGGTAAGCGTCCTTTTTTCCCTTGCTCTACAGAGAACACACAGCTAATCCATTGAGACTCTTGAATATGGTGAATTTGCTAAGCCATAGAAAAGGATTCTCCCATGCTCCAAGTATGGGGAATATATCATGGATTCTTGACCCCTGGTAATAGAGGCTTCTTTGTGTAGGGTAGAGAAATATTAAAAACCATTGAAGGGATTGATTTCGAGGTGGAGATAAGCTTCCTTGTTTTTGGCATCTTTGTGCAGGGCAAATAAATATAAAAAAACTATTGTTGGGATTGATTCCAAGGCGGGGATAAGATTCCTTGTTGTTCCCTACTATTGAAGAGGAAAAACAGAGCTAATCTATTAAGACTTGAATATGGTGAAGTACTAAGCCATATAAAATAATGTAAAATGATTGGCTTTTTCCTTCTTAAGTATGGTGGGTCTCCCTACTGTATTTGCATCACTTGTCAGCCAGCTTGTGGAGGATAAATTGACACAGGTTTTCACATTGCAAATTAACATTCATCTATCATGAAATCTTCCCCAGGTTTTCCACATTGCCCTTATTGCAACTATTGTTTTTGGTGCACTTGAGTCTACTGCCTCAATCGATGATTTAGGTATTACATCTTGTCCCTTTGTCTTTGTCTTGGATTTTTAAGTCATGATGCCTATCTCATAATTTTATAGAAAACTTTTGTTATCCATATTTGTAGTCATGGAACCAAATCTGGAACCTGATGATGGGCTAAGCTACTGAGCCTGAAACGTTGAGAAATTAAAACCTTACACTGTGTTTCCAAAATTCTGAACCAGATTTGTAGTTATGGAATCAGATTGTATTTGGTTTTCCTATTTTTATTATTTCTTGGCTTGTATAATTATGCAATGGAAAAAAACGCTATTAGATGCTTCTTAATAGAGTACTATGATAACATTAAATGTACAATCAACAATGAATCAATGATGCTCAAGTTATTATGAATCTCTAAAGTAAAAAATTGACAGTAAAAGACATTTTGCTTGGCACTACTTGCTGGATTTGTATGCAGAGATTCATATCTTTATCACTGATCACCAATAAATCTCTCTTTCTTGCGATTCATCTGAACTTGTAACTTTGTTCATATATCCCTTTCAAGTCTTCAAATCTTGTTATTTGTTTGTTTTGTGTGCCTTCAAAAGATGTTTGACATTTGATAAGCTGTCCAGATAAGTCATGGTTCTATCTTCTAGGGTATTTTCAAAAGGGTTCTTTGAAATTCTTCATCATGATCATTAAGTATTGAACTAATATATTCGAAGTATCGTCCTATGGCTAGACTCCATTTCTTACATTAATCCTTACCAAATGTATTACTCACACAATTTACAATTGTAATACCTAAGTCGTGCCTGTCTTACATACAAGCTTGAATGAGAAAAATGTATGGACACATCGAATACAAGATGTTTTCAAGACTTAAAGATCCTCCTAATCAATTTTGTGAATTAAAGAGTGCTTTATTGCTTGTAGACAGTTATACCCAACACTTGTTTGAATTACAAAGATTGGTGTTTTTATTGGAGCAAAAATTTAGAAAAGCATTGTTTAATCCCTATATAGGAAAACTAATAGATGAGTTAAACTGTAATCAATTATGTTTTTATAAGCACTATGGAACTAGAGGTTCAAAATGTTGAGATTCGAGAATACATCACATAATGCAGTTAATCCCGAAACTCCTGATATAAATGTCATCAACTATGTTTTTGCAAGCTCTGTAGAGAGGTCTTTGAGTTATGAGTTCAGCAAGGCCCTAAACTTGTGTTGAAGATCCTGCTAGAGCAGATCTGTATGAATTCAGGGTAGCAAAGGAAACCCAGAAGAGCAGGTAGAGGAGCGCTAATTGAAAATGAGAATGCAAATATATTACTTGATTGGAACTGAGCAGGTTGTTGATAATGAAGCTGAACTGATAGCAATATATCAAGGCCCATAAACTCGTTTAAGTTTGGAGAGCACTAAATTGATAATCACGGTCCATTAGAGATTTCTTGTTATTAACAAGTTTCACGGCAGCAGAACGAAATGGGCATATAGCAATTTGAAATCATGGGAATTGTATAATTTAGTGGAAAAAATGAAATGTTTGGCAAGAATGTTTAATGAAATTACACTGTTTTGACGTAGAAGTTTAAATACTTGGGCAGATATGTTAGTTTTATGGTGTTTAATATGGTCTTGCTGACATGACCCATTAAGGGGCGCCTTTTGGTACCGTTGGTTTGTGCTAGTAAAGCCATAGTGGTATGCCTATGGTCACATGGGTTGTTAGTGGGAGGCTATAGTAGTTCCCCACCTAGGGTTAGGGGTTGCATCTAAGTTACCTTAATACCAATTTAAGGGGTATCTCAATCAACCTCATTATGTCAACAAGTTGTATCAAGCAAGTGCATAATATACATTGCATTTATGGAGTTTTGGGTGTCTGGTAGATGCACATATCTTGTGTATTTGTGTTTGGGTTTATTGCTTTATGTTAATTATGTATTATGTTTAATCATATTAATGATTTTAATGCCCTAACTCTAACATGGTATTAGAACAAGTGTTTTTGCACTGTGACCTTCGTGGAATATGTGCATGAAGCATGAGTTGATTTAGGGGCTATGTAGAAGAATCCAACTTTGAAAGATAGTGTTAGCCTTTGTAGTATTTGTTGGAGACATTGTGGCCTTTGCAACTCATTTTCATGATCTATTGTGTGTGTTCCTCCTTTTCTACAAGCCTGTTTTTGGAAGATAGTGCGAGCCTTTGTAGAAGAGTTTGTAAGATTTGTTGGAGTCAATGTAGCCTGTGCAACTCAGTCTCATGATGGTCGTGTGTGTTCCTTTTCTATTACCCCATTTTAGATGAGAAAACATGGAGGATTTTTTTTTATTGCCAAATAAAATCAACAAAGTTGTAGGTGATTAACATGTGTGCTTAAATATATCAAAGTAAGCTTGTATGCATGTGAGTTCAATTTTGAGTCTTTAATGTTTTTTTGGATCCCGAGCTTGACAATGCTACATGTCTCTTAACTACTTCAAGCGTGACCTTTTCTTGGTACATATTTTTTTGGTCACAGATTTGGAATGTGTAATTTTTTTGTGAGTGCAACCCTTACAAATTGAAATTGTGCGACTAACTACAAGTCGTTAGTTCGTTACTCTTACATATAATTCCTTGATTATGAACCTATGATTGGTGAACTTTCCAATGAGATTTCAAATCTAAACAACCTTATAACATGTCAATGAAATTGGCATATTTCTAGTTTCAGCTGAACTGAGAGCAATTGCGCTCTGCCTGTTATTGAACCAAGATATCATCCTTGATCCCAACTCGAGGAAATGACTAGGAGTACTCTTTCTTCTTCTTGCATCCCTTGTGCATTTGAATTTACAATTCCATGCAATAGTGACTCTACCTCCCTCATACCTCATGCCATAATGAACTTTTCCATCTAAATTTTTGTGCACATGTTTGACAACATTTTAATGAATTTGACTAGGTTCAACCATGAATTCACCAAAAGTATTCATTGCAAAAGAAATATGATGCCTAACATTCACAACGCACACAAGTGAACCACTCCAATTCCTATTCAAAGATGTGTTTACCAAATTGAAATCTAAATTAGCAACATTATATTTGGAACCATAGGAGTGGCCAAGGATTATGGTCTAGCATGTGAATTCTCTTTAGAATCTCCACTTTGTGCCAAATCTATAGATGAAAAACCTATAGACCCTGAAATCTACTGCACAAGGCCAATTCCTTTCATGTCATATCCACTTGCCAACTTCTTCTTACATCATGCAATGTGCTTATCATAGCTACCTATAAGTATCAAACTATTTAGTACATATAGCTACCTAGATTCCATCTATGTTGAATCCTCTTTCAAATGAAGAGACCTACATATCTTTGGTCCTGATGATGTATTAAAACTTAAACACATCTACCAAAATATATCAAAAGACAATGATATCTATAGCATATCTTAAAGTAAACTTGCCACTGAATACAATTTTTTATTTATTAATATACAGTATCCCGTCGATTATCCAACATTCAATTTCGTCCAATCCAACGAAATTGTTGTGGCTCTGATGGTAGATTGTCGTAGGAAATCCGACGGCCTTGCCATAGGAAATTCGACGGCCTTGCCTTAGGAAATCCGACGACATTGCCATAAGAAATTTGACAGCCTTGCCGTAGGAAATCCGACGGCATTTCCATAGGAAATTCGACGACCTGTTTCTAGGAAATTCGACGATCATGTCGTAGGAAATCCGACAGCCTTGGCTTGGTTTTCGACTATCCGACGTTATGCCACCGATGACAAAAAAAATTTAGGGTGTCGAATACCCGACAGGTTAGTGTCAAATTTCAGACATGGTAGCCGTCGGATTTTGGCCTCAAATTCTATTGTGAGCATACTTCTCTATACAGTAAACCAAATCCAAATCCATCCCTACTTCAAGATCAACACATCTTGTGAGATCCGGCATGCCTATGGACATTTTCTTCTCCTGTTTCTTGTGCGTCAGGACCGGCACAAACTGAAGCCCTGCATGGCATAAAATTCTTAACATTTTTTCTACCAAACAATCATTATTGTTTTAATGAACAATAGATCTTCTACTCTGATCTTATTCTAAATTCTATGTACATAGTATTAACTTTCTGTATTTTTGACTTTTCTGGCTTCCGCTTTCTGCAGTACGAAATGCAAAAATTGCAAAAGTATTTGTTTCGTATTTTTTCAGACTGACTGCACCCTTGAAATTTTTAACAGAAGGTCCCTTGGTCACTACTAGATTCAGTAACCTTATCGATGAACCACTACAAAACGTTCTCCATACCTGAACCCGGTTGCGCCCCTCCAAAGGTGACTGACGACTAAATTGAAGATAAAATAATAGGGTATTGAACTAATAATTTTATAAATTTATTCTGATCCCCTGTAAAATAGGGTAGGGAATATTTGAGGTGGATAAAGAGGCTATTAATAGAACCAGAGCTAAATATTTTTTTTTCTCAAAATTTAGTGAAAAGGGTACTTTTACATGTAAAGATCAAATTTATGGATTAATGCAAACTAATGAAGACACTCCATAGTACAAGCGGTAGTAGGTATCTTGAACAATCTTTGAACTCATCCTCATTTCCCAAAATAAGCTTTCACATTTGAGAATTGACTTTGTTGTTCATTGATTATCTCTTCTTTCAATGTGATCTGGCATTCAAGGATATCTCATCTAAATCCCTATGAAACAATTTATGGACTTCATTTATATCAACAACTGTAACGTGCAGTGCCCATGGTGTCTATTACCATGTTATGGAAGCTTGAAGGAGTCGAGGGAGTATAACCGCTCTTTGGAAGCTTACCATCCAGTAACAATGCATCAATGGTGGACGTTTCTTGAATATAAGAAAATTCAGACATGCTATTGGTATTGGAGTTGCCCTTAATTTGATATAAATTTAATCTTACCAGTATAAATATATAAATTTAATGTTATCAGTATAAATATATAAATTTAATGTTATCAATATAAATATGAAATATTTAAAATATTTTTCCGTTTGAGACTAATTTTCTTCTATTTGACACCGAAGAATTGATTTATGGATAAAATTTACCTAAAACCGCCACATCGCTGAAGCTTCTTAGACAATAGGGATTGTTATTCCTCTCATCGAAATGGCATGCTACTTATCTTTTACATATGTGGGAGATAGACCATACAAGTGTCCCAGGTTTTGAGTGGATACTAAGTCTTTCTTTGAGCTCCGAAAATGGGTAGTGTTTACTTGAAACTTCAGTATATAAATTGAATATAGGTAGAGTGTTTACTAAAAAATCTTAACATATAAAATTAAATCTATTATCAATTGTAGAAATATTTTAAAAAAACTGTATTTGTTATATGTTAGAAATCTACATTCTTTTGTAAAAATCTGTATGTTTTTGTTATATGTGAGATGTTGTTCACTTTACACTAATAGTTTCATCCCATTAACTTGTTTTCATAATTTATGGTTTGATGACATCAACTTATTTCATTACTTTTATTTTGTGAGCATTATTTTAATGGAAACAAGGAGATTGTCATCAATTTGAAATCTCTAATCAGTTTGTGATCTTAAATAACGTTGGGTAGCAAACCTTTTCAATATCAAATTTCATATATTCCAATGTTGATACAGTTTTTATTTGCCAACTTTACTTAAAACCTGAGTATTCATTCATCTAATTCCTCCAATGGGCGCTTGGCAAGAGAGCCACAATATCTTCCATGGAAGTCTACATGTTGTCCTCTAATTCATTGAGGAAAGATATCTACAACTCCTTGGATTTCTTCCAGTACTTTTTCTCTTCAATGAGTTTATCATTCCCAAAAGAAGGCTAAATGTAGAATTCTGAAACTCTACTGAAAAAGGAAGACTGAACCCAAAGGGATACCATAGAATTCATATTTTGTGCAAGTATCAATCCCATGAGTGCTGAATTTTTCTGAGCAATGCATTAGTGGGTAAATTAAAATAAAACCGACAAAATAGAAATTATCTTTCATTGTGATTGTTTGACCGACCTTAAGAGGAGAGTTTTAGATATACAAACTTTTGGAGTGGAGATGTCTATGTATTATCAACGAAAGCATTGAATTGTTATTGAGTGGAGAGAAAGCTAATCGCAAATCAGGAAACAATCATTCAATCAAAAAGCATGTGGTATCTCCAGTTTCAAATATGGAAAAGAAAAAGTTGGAAATCGGATAAATGAATTTTATTAAAATTAAAAAACGATATTCTCGATATCCGAGATCAGAAATATCAGAAATTAGAGAAATGAATCAACATTATAAATAAAAAAACCGATGATTCTGGTTTTCGATATCCGAAATATCAAAAATCAGAAATCGCGGATACCCCAAATAAACTTAACAAAAATAGGAATTTCTGGTTTTTGATACCCGAAAATCGAAAATCAGAAATAGGAAATCGAAAATATTCTATTTGAACGTGTAATTACTTTGAAATTGACAAAATTAATTTAAAATTCAGTCAATCCTCTCATAACCTTAAGCGAAGGTTTTGCGGTGAAGTTATGGTTGATTTTCTCAACTCCTACCTGAGAAACGATTCCTTCGAGGCTTTCTTTTACATTCGATCAAATTGTTACGAAGAACTACATAAATTGCAATGTACACAACAACTTTATAGTTGTTTTTTGATAAAAATGTATCATTATAGTTATATAAAAACTGGCATATCAGGAAAAAAAATTCCATATTTTTTTTTATAAAATAGGAAAGCAGAAAGCCCAGATCAAGGCTGAGCTCTCTACACAGCTTTTCTCAATATGGAGAGTTGATCAGTCTCAGCAAGAAATTACAGGAATCTCTTTCCCTCATCAATGCTCATAATCTGGTGGTAAGTCTTCTAATCGATCCTCCATTTCCTATTTTTCCAAGCTGAAAATGCTATATAATTCATATTTATCTAAGAAAATTTGTCTTATTATTTTATTAATTAATTAAAGAAATAAAATGATAAGTGAAACTAACTTTTAATTTTAAATTATTTAATTAATGTAATTTATTTTAATTATATTTATTTTTCAATTCTATAGTTTTCCTAAATGCCCACATGAAATAATAATGCTGAATGTGGAGAAGATCTATTAATTTTTACCATGGAAATGTAGGAAATTTCAAAAATAGGGAAACCGACAGAGGGTATCAGATATATTACCTTCAGTTTTGGGGCACACCCATTTAACAATGGCGACTTTGAGATCTCCTTCTCGGGGGCAAATTCGCAGGTTTTCCACTTGTGGCATTACTAGTCCATGTTGTCTTTGAGAAAAATGATTCTATGGACAGTGAAAAAATGATATCCATGCACCTGAGAGACCTGTCTAGTAGTCAATTCGAAAATAGTGATTGATTCATTAGACACCCTCCCACCCACTTCAACCTTCTAGTTGTAATTGGTCCTCTGATAGATCTGGTGACCCCTTTGGAGTTTAAATAGGACCATTCGTTTTCCTAGTGGGTTGGGTAGTTTCATGCCCACATGGTAGCTGTATGCAACACTCCTTCCGTCAAGGACCTTTGTTTCGTCTACCTGGAAGTATCCCCTATTGGGTCCATGACAGATTTATCTTTCCCCTTTGTCGGGATTTATGGTTTGGAAAGAAATCCTTATGATTTCCATATCTTGCCCGTCATCCCTTTAAATTTGATTAAAATGATAAATAACATTTGGCAGTCTCTAGGCTAGGTGTCTGTGATTCAATATCAATTCGATTTGCAAGTTTAGAATGTGTTGGTTTTACGCTAACTAGCTAAAAAAATCATGCAAACTGTTGAAATATTTATTGCTGCTAATGTCAATGATTCAGACCTTAATGGAAACAAAGTTATTTCCAAATTGCAGTGACAACATAGATTTGCCAGAATTTATTTTGTGCTTGTTTGAATACTTCGGCTGTCAAAATATAAGAAAACCAACAGCCGAAAGATTAAACATTGGACATAAGTTATTTTGTGCTTGTTTAAATTGGATACCAATTTCAAATTTTAACCATGGGTGTGTTTTACTTACCAAAATATAATTATTTCAAAAAATAATATTTAAACTTATCTCATCTAAATTTTATTAAAATGCTAAATAACATTTGGCAGTCTCTCTCGGCTAGGCACTTGTGATTCAATATCAGTTCGATTTGGAAGTTTAGAATGTGTTGGTTTTACGTTAACCACGTAAAAAACTCATGCAAACTACTGAAATATTCATTGTTGCTAATGTCAATGATTCAGGCCTTAATGGGAAGCAACTTGAACCTAACCCAGTAATTTCCAAATTGCAGCGACAACAGAGATTTCACAGAAGTTATTTTATGCTTGTTTGAATACTTCGGCTGTCAAAATATAAGCCCTATATTAGGAAGCAACTCAAAGCTAACCCAGTAATTTCCAAATTACAACGACAATAGAGATTTGCCAGAAGTAATTTTGTGCTTGTTTAGTTTCTCTGATAAAATTTACCTAAAACCGCCACATATCTGAAGCTTCTTAGACAATGGGGACTATTCTTCCTCTGATCGAAATGGCACGCTACTTACATTTTACATATGTAGGAGATATACCATACATGTGTCCCATGTTTTGAGTGGATACTAAATCTTTCTTTGAGCTCCGAAAATGGGTAGCGTTTACTTGAAACTTCAGTATATAAATTAAATATGTGTAGAGTGTTTACTAAAAAATCTTAAAATCTTAACATATAAAGTTAACTCTATTATCAATTGTAGAAATCTTTTAAAAAAAACTGTATTTGTTATATGTTAGAAATCTACATTCTTTTGTAAAAATTTGTATCTTTTTGTTATATGTGAGATGTTGTTCACTTTACACTAATGGTTTCATGCCATTAACTTTTTTTCATAATTTATAGTTTCATGACATCAACTTATTTCATTATTTTTACTTTGTGAGCACTATTTTAGTGGAAACAAGGAGATTGTGATCAATTTTAAATATCTAATCAGATTGTGATCTTAAAAAAAGTTGGGTAGCAAACCTTTTCAATATCAAATTTCATATATTCCCATGCTGATGCAGTTTTTATTTTCCAACTTTACTTAAAACCTAAGTATCCATTCATATAATTCCTCCAATGGGTGCTTGGCAAGAGAACCATGATATCTTCCATGGAAGTCTATGTTTTGGCCTCTAATTCATCAAGGAAAGATATCTACAACTCCTTGGCTTTCTTCCAGTACTTTTTCTCTTCAATGAGTTTATCATTCCTAAAAGAAGGATAAACGTAGAATTCTGCAACTCTACTGAAAAAGGAAGACTGTACCCACTTTTTTGCTTCAAGGGATACCATAGAATTCATATTTTGTGCAAGTATCAATCCCATGAGTGCTGAATTTTTTTGAGCAATGCATTAGTGGGTACTTTTTTGAAAATTGACATTTTTCACATGGGGTTAGCAGAACCCTGATCTTTTTTCAAGATCCTTTTTCATGTTATACTTGATAACTTTGGAAATGGATTTAATTTGTTTCTCCAACTTTTTATATCTAGGTGATGTGCACCATAGAAACATTGAGACTCACTCCCTCTCATCGATGATAATTTCTTGGTTGTTCTGATCTCAAGACATTGTCAGTTGAACTTCTCTTGAATGCTCGAGCTTCAATCAAGATTTGAAGCAACCAAAAATAGTGATGTGCTCCAGAGGAAATTGGGAATAACTCCCTCTTGTCGATGATAACTCCTTGGGTACTCTGATCTCAATATGCCATCATTAGAATTTCCATTGAATCCTTGAACTTTGAGGCAACAACGAATAAGTAGGTTGAATTGCCAAGGGTGCTAACTTGTATGCATTTTCTCCAGAAACAAGTTGAATGAAATTCCAAGGGTGCTAACTTGTTTGCATTTTCTTTTGCACAAAGGTCAGCCTTGAGCTCTGATATTCATTTTCTTAAATGATAAAATTTCAAACTCCCACATTTAATGTTTGAGGTTCCATTTTAAATACGTTACATTATCTTTCACTTTAAACACCATGGATATCTCCTTGCTTCTTACCAGTGGCCAAGGCACTCATTTACGCTTAATGTATCAACCTGCATAACAAATAAATCATAGCAGATTGAATGAGGTAATGTATCAAATCATGTCAATTGAATACATTTTAGCAAAAAATATAGATAAATACATTAGAGGAAATTTCAACTCAAAATGGGCCTTTTAACTCTAATTAAAATTCCATGTTATCATGTGTTAGACAATGAAATTTCTTTAAATTTGAAATACCATATAGGTCTTAAACACTTTTTTAATATAAATTTGGGGATACGTATCATACAAAAACCTACTTTTTGTTTGTATTTTCGACATATCGCCCCGTGTTTTTACTCAAATTTCTATCGAGAGAGCTCATTGGATGCAAAATTAAATTTCGCAACCAACGAGTACCCACTCTAATTACTTTTGATGGACCTCGCTACCCCAAAAACAAGAAATACTTGAAAAAACGTGATGATGACACATCATCATCACGTTTTTTCAAGTATTTCTTGTTTTTTGGGTAGCGGGGTCCGTCAAAAGTATGTTGAGTGGGTAATCATTGGTTGCAGAATTTAATTCCGCATTCAACGAGCTCTCTCGATCGAAATTTGAGTAAAAACACGGGGAGATATGTCGAAAATACAAACAAAAAATTAGTTTTTTTCTTTTCTTCCTCCAAAATTAATAAATATTATTTTATTATTTTAACTTTTATTTTATTAATTTTTTTTAGGAGGCCCATTTTGAATTGAAATTTCCTTTAATGAAAATTAAAATAAAATAAAACCATCAAAATAAAAATTATCTTTCATTGTGATTGTTTGACCCTCCTTAAGAGGAGAGTTTTAGATACCCAAACCTTGGAGAGGAGATGTCTATGCATTATCAACCGAAGCATTGAATTGTTGTTGAGTGGAGAGCAAGCTAATCGCAAATCGGGAAACAATCATTGAGTCAAAAAGCATGTGGTATCTCCGGTTTTTGATAAAGAAAAGAAAAAATTAGAAATCGGATAAATGAACGTTATTAAAATAAAAAAACGATATCCCCAATATCCAGGATCAGAAATATCAGAAATCGAAGAAATGAATCAACATTATAAATCAAAAAATCGATTTTTCCAGTTTCCGATATCTGAAATATTGGGAATCGAAAATCGAGAAGCCGGTAAATTATTTCAACAAAAACCTGAGTCTTCGGTTTATGATATCCAAAATATCAGAAATCGGAAATCGCGGATACCACAAATAACCTTATCAAAAACTGGAATTCCTAGTTTCCGATACTCGAAAATCGGAAATCGAAAATAGGAAATCAACAATCTTCTATTTGAACGTGTAATTGCTTTGAAATCAACAAAATTACTTTAAAATTCAGTCAAACCTCTCATAACCTTATGTGAAGGTTTTGCAGTGGAATTATGGTTGCTTTTCTCAATACCTTCCTGAGAAACGATTCCTCTAGGGCTTTCTTTTACATTCAATCAAATTGTTACGAAGAACTACATAAATTGGAATGTACATATCATATTTACAGTTGTTTTTTGATCAAATGTATCATTATAGTTATATAAAACCTGGCATATCAGATAAAAAATAATTTATATATATATATATATATTCTAGTAATTTTTTTCATAAAATAGGAAAGCGGAAAGCCCAGATCAAGGTCGAGCTCTCTACACAGCTTTGCTCAATATGGAGATTTGATCAGTCTCAACAAGAAATTAGAGGACTCTCCTTCCCTCCTCAATGCTCCTAATCTGGTGGTAAGTCTTCAGATCTATCCTCCATTTCCCGTTTTCCCAAACTGAAAGTGCTATATAATTCATATTTATCTAAGAACATTTGTCTTATTATTTTATTATTTAATTAATGAAATAATATGATAAATTGAACTAACTTTTAATTTTAAATTATTTAATTATAGTAATTGATTTTAATTATATTTATTTTTCAATTCTATAGTTTTCCGAAATGCCCACATGAAATAAGAATTCTGAATGTGGAGAAGCTATATTAATATTTACCATGGAAATGTAGGAAATTTCAGAATTAGAGAAAACTGACATAGGGTATCAAATATATTACCTTCAGTTTTAGGGCACACCCATTTAACCATGGTGACTTTGAGATCTCCTTCTCAAGGGCAGCTTCTCATGTTTTCCACTTGTGGCATTACTGGTCCATGTTGTCTATGTCAGGGAGATGATTCTATGGATTGTGAAAACGTGATCCCCATGCACCTGAGAGACCTGTCTGGTAGTTAATTCAAAAATAGTGATTGATTCATTAGGCGCCCTCGCACCCATTTCAGTCTTCTAGGTAGAATTGGTCCTCTGATAGCTCTAGGGACCCCTTTGGAGTTTAAATAGGACCATCTGTTTTCCTGGTGGGTTGGGCAGTTTCATGCCCACATGGTATAGCTGTATGCAACACTCCTCTCATTGATGACCTTTGTTTTGTCTACCAGGAAGTATCCCCTATTGGATCCATGACAGATTTATCTTTCCCCTTTGCCGCGATTTACGGTTTGGAAGGTGTCAAATTGCAAAGAAATCCCTCTGATTTCTGGAGCTTGTCAGGTATCCCTTTAAATTTTATTAAAATGCTAAATAACAAAATTTTATTAAAATGCTAAATAACATTTGGCAATCTCTGGGATAGGCGTTTGTGATTCAATATCAGTTCGATTTGGAAGTTTAGAATGTGTTGGTTTTACATTAACCAACTAAAAAACTCGTGCAAAATGCTGAAATATTTATTGCTGCTAATGTCAATGATTCAGACCTTAATGGGAAGCAAGTAATTTCCAAATTGTAGCGACAACAGATATTTGCTAGAAGTTATTTTGTGCTTGTTTGAATACTTCAGTTGTTAAAATATAAGAAAACCAACAGCTGGAAGATTAAATGTTGGACAGAAGTTATTTTGTGCTTTTTAAAATTGGGTACCAATTTTAAATTTTAACCATGGGCGTGTTGTACTTACCAAAATATAATTATTTCAAAAAATAATATTTAAACTTATCTCATCTATATTTTATTAAAATGCTAAATAACATTTGACAGTCTCTCTCGGCTAGGCGTTTGTGATTCAATATCGGTTCGATTTGGAAGTTTAGAATGTGTTGGTTTTAAGTTAACCAGCTAAAAAACTCATGCAAACTGCTGAAATATTTATTGTTGCTAATGTTAACGATTCAAACCTTAATGGGACGCAACTCGAACCTAACCCAGTAATTTCCAAATTGCAGCGACAACAGAGATTTTCCATAAGTTATTTTGTGCTTGTTTGAATACTTTGGCTGTCAAAATATAATCCCTAGATTAGGAAACAACTCGAACCTAACCCAGTAATTTCCAAATTGCAGCGACAACAGAGATTTGAGAGAAGTTATATTGTGCTTGTTTGAATACTTTGGTTATCAAAATATAATTCCTAGATTAGGAAGCAACTTGAACCTAACCCAGTAATTTGGCAAATTGCAGCGACAACTGAGATTTTCTAGAAGTTATTTTGTGCTTGTTTGAATACTTCGGTTGTCAAGATATAAGAAATGAAATAGATGGAAGATTAAATGTTGGACATAAGTTATTTTGTGCTTGTTTAAATTGGGTACCAATTTCAAATTTTAACCATGGGTGTGCCGTACCTACCAAAATATAATTATTTCAAAAAATAATATTTAAACTTACCTCATTCAATTTTTATTAAAATGCTAAATAACATTTGGCAATCTCTCGGCTAGGCATCTGTGATTCAATATCAGTTCGATTTGGAATTTTAGAATGTGTTGGCTTTACGTTAACCAGCTAAAAAACTCATGCAAACTGCTGAAATATGTATTGCTGCTAATGTCAATGATTCAAACCTTAATGGGAAGCAACTCGAACCTAACCCAATAATTTCCAAATTGCAGCGACAAAAGAGATTTTCTAGACAAAATGTATGTTGTTGGCAATATCGGTGATTACATTTCTTTTGTAGCTGGTCCATTCCACCCTTTCGCAAAGAATATAAAATTTCATGTCATTTTTTCTTAATTTCATTCATATCAAATTTCCTTCATTTTTGCTTAATTTATTTTACTGATAAATAATAATAATAATTACAACCATCACATACATTTTATACTTAATTTTCATTTTTTAATACAAATGAATACGACAATCATACTCAATTTCTTTCCCTTCATTAAATAAAATCTCATACAAAAAAAATTCGTTATCTTTCACATTCTTATGAAAAACACTTACATTTTATATTTGCCAGAAGACAAAAGAACCAACGATTTGAAAGTTATAAAGGTAATAACACCATCATTGAACTAGAAGGTACCCTAATCCTACCATTAAAATATCAAACAAAAATAACATAAGAAAATCCACAATTCTAAGTTTGGAAGTGTGGGACAGTCCCTTACGACTGTGTGAAACATGGTACTCTTTCAAAATAAAGAAGAAATGGACTTTACTTTAGGCTACAGTACGCTTTTTTAATCTATTAAAAGGATCATTTGGTACCTAAGAGGTGATGGAAGCTTATGCTTAGATCCAAAACTGACTAAATCTTTGATATTAACAATCAAATCCTAAAATAACAAAATCTAAATTTTGGAAACGAAATCGACAACTGTCAGAAATTTGGGCAGCGGTTAAAATATTTCCTTCTATTATATAAATATCTTATGTTGATTCATGAATCTAAAGTTCTTGACACCTTTAAGTTATTCTATGATTCACAATGATAATGGACATTCTAATTGATATTAATTTGGATGCTACTAAAAACATGCTGGATAAAACATGATTTGAAAAAGAAAAACCGATAGAAATTTGATCATAAAACAAAAAACACAGCGAGAAAGATCGAAACTGAAAAAAAAAAAACATGTTTCTCATCACACAAACACAGACCAGGGATTCAAGTATTTTGCCAAAATTCTTTTCATTTGAGACTCAAATAGCATCAGGATTCGACAGTGAGACTGAAATCTGTGCGGGGAAATTTCCTGTAACTGGTCTTTGCAAGCGAGGATCGTCTGCTGGAAAGTCCAAAGCCTGTCCTCAAATTGTTTCATCTAGCGAATCCTACACCAGACTGAAAGGCCCAGAGTTCCTCGCATCAATGGGCATGGCATACAATTCTAGATCGTTCCAAGATTCAGAGAAAATAATTTAGAAGTGAGTGGGTTTCAATAATGGAGTCCCATACCTGCAAAATTTTCATTGACCCCCATCTCTGTTAGTCAACCTACACCGCTTGAGTAACAGAGATGGCAGCATACCAACCACTGGCCATCTTAGAGGTTCCTTTGAATTTATCTGTTATATTAAAGCCATCAACAACCCTACTATCAGACCCATCTGCATCCATGTCAATGCTTCCATACTACCTAATATCAATTCCCACAACCTCGGTAGCTTCTCCTCCATGACCACATACCTAAATAATCGGATCTGTCAAAAGAGCACGCCAGAAGAAGTGTTTGCATCCTCAAGAACTGAAGGATAAGAATTTGGCAGTGGGGCAGTGCATTGAAATCCTAACTTTCGGAAGCAAACCACGCTTTGGTACAATTTGAGTGACAATGTTTTGCTATCAAATACGGTTGATTTGAGTGACAATGTATTTTTCTTCTTCCTGCAAATCGTACCAATTCAGAAGCCACAATCTCCGCCAAATTTAGAGGCAGACCAATAAAAAATAACATAGAGGGAGTTTAAAATAAGGATGGACTTGGCGGAGGAAGAAGTTACGCGGAAAGAGTACGAATAGACAGAATAAATCCTGAGCGTTTTCAGAACGTGTATTTAACCGATCAACTCTATCCCGCTTCTTCGGTCCTTCCGGATCACGGGATATAATAACCGGAAACTACCAAATGTAGAGGCAGACGGATCAAAAAGAACGCAGAACGAGTTTAAAATAAGGATGAACTTGGCGGAAGAAGAAGTTACGCGGAAAGAATATGACCAGACAGAATAAATCCTGAGCGTTTTCAGAATGTGTATTTAATCGATCAACTCCATTCTGCCTTCTTCGGTCCCTGCCAGATCACGAGATATAATAACCGGAAATTTTAACCATGGGCGTGTTGTACCTAAACTCACCAATCACCAGGGGACACGTGTCAGAATTCTAATGGCCAGGGAGACGAAGAATCTTTTGAGATTGCGTCTCCATTGTGAAAACGCCTACGGCGTAATTACTTTTTAAATTAACTATTAGATACAATTATTAGCTTAACTTCAACTCTAATTAACTATTAGGTTAGGTCAAATAGTGATACATTTATGAAATTAAATTTAAATAAATGTAATAATAAAAAACTATTAGATGAATGTGTAGTTGTACTTTTGACTCCACACTTCATTACAATGAAACCATATTAATCTTATTAATATGAGTGTTGCTAGTTAAATATAATTGTTGTTATATATGGTTTGTTGTTTATAGTCCAATGAAGGTAGTAGGTAAGTTGTTGGATCCCAAGCAAGCCCTTGCCACTAATGTAGTGGGCCTCTAAAGAATGATGGGATGTATGAACTCCGATAAAAACTTGGGTATAAATATGTGGATCTACTTCTTCGTAGAAATGTAGGCATGCGTAAATGTGCTTTGTTTAAATTGAAGTGAGACCCTCTTATTTGTGGATATGCTACATGCACTTTTTATTGTTGTGGATCATGGTTTTGGATAGCACATGGACCACTAACACGGCCTCTCTCATAGAGTTCCTTTGCACAGAACCTCTCAAATCGGCGTTGATCTTGTATTTAATTATTGAGCATTGCGGTCTTGTGGATTTGCAGCGTCACGAGTGGCCAATAATAGAGTGATCGTGGCTCGTTTTCTGTTTTAACGGTGCACAACCTCTACATAATAGATCCATGTGTGTGGCTTCTCTATTAGATTGCCACTTTGACATTTTTGCTCCACGTGATTAAACAATCACACTTTCAAACACGCTTGGCCCTTTTTCTGTCTTGGTTATATGTTGGAAGTTTCTAGTCAGATTCTCAAATGGTGGCTTGGTCAGATCATGGTTGTTGCTTTCCTGTTATAAGCTAGACTTCAATGGTAACTTATTATCATGACATTATTGAGTACCAGTTGGAGGAGTAATTTTCTAGACACTTCCTCCAAGCAGTAAGCATTTTAGAGCAAATGAAGTTGATTAAGAGGGTTTGTTTAATGCAGCATAGACCAAAATGGGACATGCCTTGGCCCCTCTATTTTCTTTTCAGTGACCGCCAGGGAGAAATCCATTGCGGTAGGAGATGAGATCTTGTTGTTTGATGCCAAACAGTCGAGAAGCTCGAAACTCATTGGGCTAGCCAAGCCATATGGCTCAACATGGTTAATTACAACTTTCAACGATGAGTTTGATTGAAAAATTCCTTCTTTAAAGTCATTTCTCATGCTACTTTGATGGTGTCACCCTTGATTGAAAAAGTGGTATAGACTATTAGATGCATGTTCCTTAATCTTTCACAATTAACCCTAGGCAATCAAAAGCACGGAAGCAGGTAAGCTACATGCACTTGGAGAAACATAGAGCATGACTCTGTTAATTCAATATTCGAAATAAAGTATTGAGGAGTGGAATGTATTAAGGAATGGAGATCATGACTCTTTAACAATGTTATTGCAATAGTGCCAAGCAACTAGAGGGGAAACCAAGAACAATGTTATTAACTCACAAACAAATACAAGTATTGTCTTTCCTTTGCCAGCTCTTAAAGATAGTTATATGATAGTTGAATAGAGAGCACAATATTATGATGGCTCCCATATAACGACCAACAAATGAGACAATCCTACAACATGTAAAGAGTCTGGCACCTAGGTGGTATATGTTGCGATATGGACTGATTCTTTCCTATTCTCTCTATGATTCTTTCCTATCCTGTAGATGACTCTTTCCTATCCTTTTTTAGGATCTACAGCTTGATTATAGGATTCGCAGCCTGACTGTAGGATCGACAGCTCAATTGTAGGATCTGGAAATTGATCCATTGATGTATATGTGCCTGTACAATTCACTGTAATAAAAAATAGAATTATTTTTCTCTTAAACTTTGTTTTGAACTTGGTATCAGAGCCAAGAAGCTTAAATCGTTAGTACTCTCCATTGAACCATGGCTGACTCAGATTCTAAAACATCTAGGAACAAATCTGCTCCCATTATTATTCAATCTGAAGATTCGTCGTTCAATGCAGGGATTGTACTCGATGAAACAAATTATGATTTGTGGTCTCAAATCATGGAGATGCATATTGCTGAAAAGGAGAAACTCTCTTTCATTCGTGGTAATTCACAGCCACCTACCGAGAACGATGATGGATATGAGAAGTGGTATGCAGACAATCAAAAGGTCAAGAGATGGTTGTTGATGTCTATGTCCCCATAATTCATGAAGTGATATATTCGCTTACCCACCACTCGAGATATTTGGAAAGCTCTTTCAAAAGAATTTTATGATGGAGCAGATGAATTGCAGCTGTTTGTCTTGAATGAGAGGGCCTTCTCTGCGAAACAGAATGGCGGAACACTCTCGGTGTATTATGGAGAATTAACCGAGATCTTTTGTGAGTTGGATCATCGTGATAAGGTGATTATGGAAAGTGAGAATAATTTTGAATCTTACCGAAAATCAGTTCAGCGACAAAGGTGCATATTTTTCTTGCTGGATCAGATGGTGAATTCGAACAAATCCATGGTAAATTTTTGAGAAAGGATCCTATCCCCAAATTGGAAGCATGTTATGCTTTGGTTCACCGTGAATCTGTTCGACTCGCAATGATGAATGGAGAACTAGAAAAATATGAAGCTTCAGCCATGGTGACTCGAAATCGGTCTAATCATAATCGATCTTCCCAAAGCCAGCCTAAGAACACTGATGGTGCCGATAAATACACCTACAAATGCACTCATTACAATCAAACTGGTCATACCAAGAGCCAAAACTTTTAACTTGTGGGGTTTCTATAATGGTGGGATCATAGCTGCGATTCACGAAAGAAGAATTCCAAGAGGACCTCCAGTGCTGTAGTTGTCGAAACAAAGACAGCGGATGGTGTTGCTGGTCAGATCTCGGCATTAGCAGCAGCAACAGGTAATGGTGGTAAGGTTTTAAATATTTCTCCAATTGTTTCTAATAGTGCATGGATAATTGATTCCGGTGCTATGGATCACATGACGTTTGATTCTAGACAGGTCTCACCTCTTAAACCATCCGCACAAAAATTTGTTTCCACTACCAATGGCTCTTCGGCCCCAATTATTGGAGACGGGTATTTACCTCTCACTGATACTTTAAATCTAGATTCTGTTTTAGTTGTTCCATCTTTGGATTATAATCTTTTGTCAGTTTCCCAAATCACCACTACCTTACTTTGTATTGTAATTTTTTGGCCTGGTTTTTGTGTGTTTAAGGATATTCGAATGAGGCAAACAATTGGTTGTGGTGTTAGGCGAGGAAAGATATATTACTTGGACTTAGTGTCAAATATTTTGGACAAGTTGCATCAAGATTTAACAGTGGATGGCTTTGAGGGGGAGAAGAAGAAATTTGAAATCTAGTTATGGCATCGACGTTTGGGGCATGCCTCCTTGGGTTACATGAAGAAATTATTTCCTAGTTTATTTGTAAATTTTGATGTTTCTAGTTTCCACTGTAATGTTTGTGAACTTGCAAAAATCCATCGTGCTTCGTTTCCATTTAGTTTGAATAAAAGTCCAGTTCGTTTTATGGTCATACATTCTGATGTTTGGGGTCCATCCAATGTCACCACCTTTGGTGGATCACGTTGGTTTGTTACTTTTATTGATGACTGTACCAGGATGACTTGGGTGTGATTGATGAAGTCTAAAAGTGAAGTGAATTTGTTATTTCAAAAATTTTATAAAATGGTTCGTACTTAGTACAATGCACAGGTTCAGGTTTTCCGCAATGACAATGGAGGCGAATATGTGAATTCTGAACTTCAGCAATATCTGGAAGCACACCGAATTATTCATCAAACTACTTGTCCCAATACACCTCAACAGAACGGAGTGGCTAAGAGAAAAAACCATCACTTGTTGGAGGTTGTCCGTGCTTCATTGATAGAAGCCCATATGCTATTATCCTATTGGGGAGAAGCACTTACCTCTGTAGCATATTTGATCAACTGGGTACCCTCTAGCACTATTAATTTCTAGACACCATCTCAGGCTCTCGCTGAAGCGGTTGTTGCTCCAGCCGTCCCAAATTTATCTCCTCACATCTTTGGTTGTGTAGATTTTGTACACCTTCATAAGCATCAGCGCAACAAGTTGTCTCCTTGACCGCTACGATGTGTCTTTCTCGAATATGTTGCTTATCAAAAGGAGTACTGATGCTATCATCCTCAACCCAACGAATGTTTATTACATTAGATGTAACTTTTCATGAAAACTCAATGTATTTTTCCTATGAGCCTGAACTTCAGGGGGAGTACCAGAAGGAAATTCAGACTCTAGACTAGGATGATCACATCTCTAAAGATGTGGTTGTTCACATCCAGGAAGTAGGGGAACTCTCTGATGTGTTGAATCAAGAAGTGGGAAAATTGGATGTGGGTGGTTTGACTTTGGATCCAAGTAGTGATGAACACCCAACAACTAAAGTTCTGGCTCCACCTCTGTTCGAGTCTCTCACACCGCAGGCAGCTTATACACCAAACCAATCGCTTGCTGAGGATGCTCCTGATACATCTACAAGACAGCTACCATAGTGTCACACCGGAGGTATTCCTAAACCCACATATGAACCCGATATTTCCAGTAACGTTAAATACCCCATGAGTCATTATGTGTCTAACCATCGTTTGTCAGAATCAAATCAATCATTTGTAAATCAATTATCTACTGTATCTATTCCTAACAATGTGGAGGAAGCCTTAGCTGAACCAAGGTGGAAAGCCGCTATGAATGAGGAGTTGAAATCCTTGCATGAGAATAAAACCTGGGAACTTGTTGATTGTTCATCAGGAAAGAAACCAGTCGGATGTCGGTGGGTTTACACTGTGAAGTACAAAGCAGATGGTGCAATTGAACGCTTTAAGGCGAGACTGGTGGGAAAAGATACACATCCAAACATGTGGGATCGATTATATAGAGACATTTGCACCTATAGCTAAATCAATACAGTACGAGTCTAGTTGTCTCTTGCTGCAAACTTGGGTTGGCCATTACAACAGTTTGATGTGAATAACACCTTTCTACACGGTGAGTTGTCTGAAGAAGTTTACATGGAACTCCCACTAGGATGCATGATACCAGAAACACATAGTCAGAAGGTGTGCAGATTAAAGAAGTCACTGTATGGGTTGAAATAGTCTCCAAGAGCATGGTTTGGAAGGTTCACAAAATCTATGAAAGCCTTTGGTTACTGTCAGACTAACTCAGACCACACTTTATTCTTGAAGAAACAACAGGGTAAGATAACTGCACGTATTGTATATGTGGATGACATGGTGGTTACAGGAAATGATCCCGAAGAAATGGAGGCTCTACAGGATTACTTGTCTAGATAATTTGAAATGAAAGACCTCGGCCCCTTGAAATATTTCCTTGGGATTGAAGTGTCTCGATCTGATAAAGGGATTTTTCTATCTCAAAGGAAATATGCCTTAGACTTGTTACAGGAAACTGGTATGTCAGCATGTCAACCTGCTGATACTCTAGTGGAAGAAGGATTGAAGTTATGTGTTGAGTCTGATCAAGTATCAGTTGATAAGGGGAGATACCAAAGACTCATAGGAAGATTGATGTACTTAGCACACACAAGGCTGGACCTTTCCTATGCCTTGAGTATTGTTAGCTAGTTTATGCATAATCCTGGCGAGCAACACATGAATGCAGTTATGTGCATTCTGAGATATCTGAAATCTGCTCCTGGAAAAGGAATTTTATTCACTAAAAATGAAAATTGTCAAAGCTTGGATGCATATACTGATGCTGACTCGGATGGAGCAGTCGATGACATGCGTTCTACTTCAGATTATTTCACCTTTGTAAGAGGTAACCTTGTTACGCGTAGAAGCAAAAAACAGAATGTTGTTGCCCAATCAAGTGCAGAGGATGAATCTAGAGGTATGGCACTTGGAGTATGTGAAACATTGTGGCTAAGACTTCTCCTCAGATATTTGGGCTATCCACCTAGGCATCCAATTCGACTGTATTGTGAAAATAAAGCAGCATGTGATATTGCTCATAGTCCGGTTCAACATGATCGAACAAAACATGTGGAGGTATATAGATTCTTCATTAAATACAAGTTGGATTAGGAGATCGTGGAGTTGCCTAAGATTCGATCAGAGGATCAATTGGCCGATATTCTCACCAAAGCAGTTTCAAGTTGAGTGTTCTCAAAGTTTTTGGGCAAGCTGGGCATGTGTGACATTTATGCACCAACTTGAGGGGGAGTGTTGCGATATGGACTGATTCTTTCCTATTCTTACCCATTCTTTCCTATTCTCTCTATGATTCTTTCCTATCCTGTAGATGATTGTTTCCTATCCTTTTTTAGGATCTGCAGCTTGATTATAGGATCTGCAGCCTGACTGTAGATCGGCTGCTCGATTGTAGGATCTAGAAATTGATCCATTGATGTATATGTACATGTACAATTCACTGTAATAAAAAACATAATTATTTTTCTCTTGAAGTCTGTTTTGAACTGTATATCACAGAACTGGTTACTACATGACAATTTGTGTCTTCTCTTCGTTCCCACCATTGTTTCTAAAGGGAATGCATGACTTAAAATGCATATTTTAATCCATAAATTGTATAGGTATGGGAGTCATGGTGTTAATATATGTAATTCTACAAGGAATTACTTACTTTTTACGCTCAGAAAAATACGGTACACAAGCTAGGAATTGGACCAGCCCTAAGCAGATGTAAACCCCCTTTGGAAATGATCCAACAATAAATCACTGTAACCATGTGCGTTTCAATCGACGATAAGGGTTGGGAGGGAGAGATATGAACAAAAAGCTAGCGGAGGACTTATTTTCACATATACAAGATGATTCCCCTGAATTGGCAGTAAGAAAAATTATCTTTATAGCATTCGACTTGGTAAGTTGAAAGGTTCTCACATTTAAACTACTAAATTGAGTAGAGCTATTATATATGTAATAACGAAAGGGGATCAACTTGGGAGACTGGGCAAGGTTTCTATCCCGCATGCCACCTACTGAATCCAATCATATTCTCTTTAAACTAAAACATGCTATTTGAGGTATAATTATAATGAATTCACTGACTAAGATCTTTTTCTAAAAATCTTGTTTTTGTTGATTTTACAGGGTTATGGATGCCTGTCGGGTACTTATATTCTTCATGTATGTCATCTCTGGTAGAACTATGAAGTTGATCTCTCATTCAAGCAACTATTTAAAGAAACATCAACTAAATTGTGGAATCCGCAAAACTCAATGCTGACAAAATTTTTCCAATATGGGGAATGGGATGCCCGATAGAAATGTGTTAGATGATGCAGGTACTGTTTGTTTTTGTCCTTTAGATGTTATATATTGATTGTCATTAGTGAAACAATCCTTAAAGAAGTGTCAAAGGAACAAGCCATTGAATCAAAACATGGATCATGAGTGCATGAATTGCTCTTATCCCTTGACAATAGTAAGTTGTTCTGGAGCATCATCCAAATTTCATATTGATTTCAATAAGTTTTGGGTAAATTCTAAGATCTACTATCATCTCTGTTTTACATTTAACATTTCAATTTGAACTTTGCATTAGGTATATTTTGATGTTTTAATTACAGGAGACAAAATTACAGTAGCATACCTTTAGTGAAGTCTCGCATGCTCCTAAATTTTGCTTTATGTCTCCCAATGAAAGCAATGCTCTATCATAGCTAATGAGGACGATGCTGAAGACAAAGATAATTGAATCTAAAGAGAAGAGCTCTACTATATCTAACTTTTATATATAACATTTACTATAGCTCTACTAAGGCAGGTAGGTTGCTCGATCAAATGAGACTGCTACTCCATAAAATGGAATATGGGGATGACAGCTGGTGGTGAGGCGGCCAAGAAATTATATAACATGTAACACCCCGGTTTTGACCCCATGGTATTTAATTGCATATGATGTGAATATTGTATTAAATCATGGTGTGGAGCTTAAGGCAAAGGCCCCACCATGGGTTTAGTGTTTGATGTTTTCGGCGATTAAAGTTGATGCCGATGGTTTATGTGCTAGCCAGGCATAATGTGTTTTGAGACATCATGTAAAATGCAAATTAATAAAATACCACAACTAGCTATGCGTCGCAACGTTAAAGAGACGGGGGCATGATTTCACAAGGAATAGGGAGGGGGAATTATTCAACCTTAAGCCATTGGGGAAAATCCAAATGTCTAAGGTAAAACCCATAGAGTGGTCAACTACCCCTTTTTTTGTCTTTTGTGTCTAGTCACCTATAGGTTGGTGAAGAAAGTTATTTCCTTGGGATGGGGAAGGTATGGAGGTCAAATTCGAATTTGGGAGGTCACCCATTTTTGGAAAGTGTGTTTTTGACTTGTGAGGCAAGTAAATGCTTGGGAAGGAGTGCCCAAGCCATTATGCACCCATTCCATTCACATGGAAGCTCTCTCAAGTAGCAGAAAGAGGATGGAGCTCTCTCCCTCGCACTTGGATGTCGTTTCTCCATCTCGGCATGCCCATAAATTGGTTTGGGGTTTTGCCGAGTGAATGTGCAACAATGATGGATGATTCGGGGGTTTCTAAGGGGCGTTTTGTCCTCCTCACACAGTAGGAGCTTGCTGAGTAAGTACCTCCATGTTTTTCTGTTGGTTCTCTATTTTTGCATACCCATATTTTCGTTTGTGGAGTTGTGCAGTGAATGGGCAAATGAGACCCACGATTTGGGCATGGATGGGGGTCGTATCAGCCTCTACAACGCCTAAATTTTTTTGTGAGACCGGATTTTACTCATAGGGTGTTTTTCGCCAATTTTTACCAGTTTGTTCATGGTTGCAAAACCGTTTTTGGTTTGTTGTGCATTTTCCCTCACATGGGCGGTCGTTTCTTTCAATTTCCCCAGACTGGGAATTCGTTTTTGTAAAGATTGATGGGTGGGTTCCCTCCCCCACGATTTGGATGCATTTCCCCATTGTTTCCAAGCTGGAAAACGTTTTGTGGTAAGGCCCAGCGAGTGGAAGAAGAGACCCACTTTTTCTTAGGTGTTGTTGAGTCTGTTTTAGCCGCGTTAGGGCCAAAACGTCCCTGGAAATCGAAATTACTATCAGGGGGTTGTTTTACCCTTGTTTCCTTTTCTGTTTTTTCCCCCTTGAACATTTTGTTCATACCCAACGGTTGTGTATGACTGTGTTTGATTAAATGGGTTGACTGTGTGTTTGATGCATGCGTGGCTTGGTTGGAAAGGTCCAAGGAACCCATGTATTGTTGGCTAGTTGCCTTAGCAGCTCGTAAAACCCATTTTCTTCTTGGCTTGGTTGGGCAGTCTGTGAAACCCAACGGTGTGTTGGCTTGACTGTGGATGATTTTCTTTTGGGCTATATGTGAGCCCGTTATCTCCTTAGTTCCTTATGGAATCATTCCTAGCTCCAGGGTGGCAGTGATGTTGAGAGATTGATGAGCACGTTGGCCTATGGTTGGGTGGAACGTTGCAACGACGTAGCTAGTTGCGAGCCAACTTATTTTCCATATAAGTATTCCCTTGTATTTAACTCTATAAATGTATTTCCATCGTAGATTATCATGAACATGTTAAATGCTTGAACAGGATGAACATTGCTTGTTTTAATGAGTATGAACAGCATGTATGTGTTGAATGAAGTGTATGCTTCCAATGTAGATTGCATGGTTTACGCATCTATGCATGTATTTATGATCAATGCATTTTAATTATTATGTTTTAATGTTCATGGGGCTATTTCGCCTGATTGAGAGCAGCGGTGCGTTGGTCATGTCCTCTCCATCGTCGGTATGAGGGGTGGGGACGTGACATAACATGTGAGGTGGTGATAGCATGGACGGTGTGATGGTGGTAGCATGAAGAAGATGTGCCATAAGAAATTAGTATGGTTAAAAAACTAAATAGCAAGAAACCAACATTTATGCTTAAAAGTAATGCTAAATCAATTAGTATTGTAAGAAACTAAATGGTAAGAAACCAACATTTATCGTTAAAAGTAATGTTAAGTCAATTAGTATTGTAAGAAACTAAATGGTAAGAAACCAACATTTATGGTTATAAGTAATGCTAAGTCAATTGTAGCATTACTTGGAAAAAAAAATTGAAACCCAATTTAATGCACTACACCTAGTATCGACGCCAAAACTTATGGGAATTATTGCTTTGCGCCAAGACATACTCCAAAACTTATTAGAATTATTGTTATCCATCTGGAAGAGGCTAAATAAGAGATCAAAATGCTTTCAATTCCTTCATAAAAAGGAAGCCGGATCCATGAAAAATGAAGTTGGATCCATGAAAAGGCATTTGAAACAAAAACAGTCGAAAAATAAAGTTGAGAACTTAGACTAGTTTTTTAAAACTAGTTTCAAAATTAGTGTTAATTCTCTTGGAAAATAAAGTTGAGAATTTAAGCTAAATTATTAAAACCAATTTTAATTCCAAACAAGAACAAACTGATTACAAAAGTCCCTACCAACCTAATTACAAGAGTCCTTGCTAGCCGAATCACAAGAATCCTCTCACTTGGTTACTTACTATACTAAGTGTACCACTTAGAAATAGTTAAATAAGTTATTTATATTAAAGCTTTTTAAATAACTAAATAAGTTATCTATATTAAAACCTATATCTATGTTTGGCGTATCAAGAACCGTGGTCATTAACAGTAGTTTTAGTCTCTCCCATCAATACCTTGTTACACTCGCTCTTATTTATTGGACTTGGAATTTTAAAACAAGTTTAATAGTTCAATTTAGTTGTAATAAACAATATATATTCATTGAAAAATGCGTTCCACGGTCTTTCTTCCTAGTGGATTTGGCATTAACCCTAACCAAAATAGACCAGACCATGGTGGACTTGTAGTATGGGTTTACATAACGGGGAATCGAAAAAGGGTGGACAGGGCGGAATCTACAACGACAACGATGAGACTGGACAAGTATTCTACGTTAATATATGGAAAACTGTGAGCTGGTTAGCCAAGAATTTTCAAACAGTAATATGATGCATTAAGTTTTTTAGAGTATCGTATTTTTTTTAAATAAAATATTATTAAAATAAAGATGTTTATTTTTTACAATAATCAAATGAGTCTGCACTAAATTTAAAATGTATTTTTATCTATATATATTTTTCGTCATTTAAAAAAACTGAAAAATTTCTCCAAAACAACTTTTTTAAGCTCTTCATTTAATGGTGACATAAAATTGAGATTCACTGTGCAAATTTCAAATAGTTTTTTTTTTATCAGAGGAAAAAATACCAGTCTTTGTTATTCAATAGGAATCAAAAGACATATTAAACAATAACCAACTTTCTTGGCAATAGAAAGCAAGTATGAACCCACATCATAGCATGACAAAATAGTACTGAACATACGTACAACCATCCCATAGAGAAGAAGCACTAAGTCTGATCATAGCAGACTTATCTCATCATCCCTGATAATACAGGTCAGAATATGCTAGATAATATCGAAAGTGATCATCAAACAGATAGATCCTGAGCAAAACTTGCTGGTTGATAGTCTCTAACAAAGCAGATACAATATAATAGATATATCATCACCGAGTGCCAATAAAAAGAAACAAAAGCTCAACACAAGCTAGAAAAGCATAAATTGGCCTCGATCTATAATCAATCCTTCCAGAGATTCAAAGAAGATGCCAGAACCCATATCCAACTTCAAAGCCTGTTTGGAGATACCATCCGCCATCGAGTTATGCTCACGATATATATGTTTGAAGATCACAAGAGGGGCATGTAACAGCATAGTACGTATATCATCACACCAATGATTCAGAGATGGAACATTTAGTGATGTGTGTCTATTTAGCCAAGAAATAGTAACAAGTGAGTCACCAAAGATGGAATGCATGGGTAAACCCATCAACTTACTCACTCTCAAAATAGCCCAAAGTGCCAATAATTCAGCTCTGGTATTTGAGCTGCTACCACAGCCCATGGAGAAGCTAAAAAAATGATCATTATTTAGAAATATCACAAAGCCGGCACCACCCATATGCTCCGCAGCTGCCCCGTCAAAGAAGCCACAAGGAAAAAACTTCAAAGGACCTGGACCGATGTTCCTAAGTTTTTGTTTTTTTGTGGGACGGGATATAAGTTCGAGGCACTGTCGATCTGTGAGATAATTAAATGAATAGTAGGCAATCCAAAGTCAAATAGGCATCTGTTCCTAAGTTTCAAAATACGCCAGAATATGAAAATTGGAAGGTATCTGAAGGGATCATAAGATGCAGATGCAAATTTCAAATAGCATTTCAGTGAAGCTATTCATTTAATCGTAAGACGTAAAATTTGAGATTCTCTTTGTGCACATAGGATTTGCAAAGTTTTCATATTGGTCGATAATATTGATGTATGAGCAAATAGAACTTTTTATGCAAGATGTATAATCTGAAGGGAAAAAAAGTATTGGCATTATTATAAGAAAATAAAACTAGTATTTTCACCTAGAGGTGTAAAAAAAGGCTGAGGGGTAAAAATATTGTTTTTTTCCAGAACCAGTAAATTACTTCAACAAAAATCTGAGTGGAATTTCTGATTTTCGATAATCTTTTATTTGAACATGGAATTACTTTGAAATCAACAAAATTACATTTCCATGGTAAAAATTAATAGATCTTCTCCACATTAGGCATTATTATTTCATGTGGGGATTTTTGATAACTATAGTTAAAAAATAAATATAATTAAAATCAATTATGAATATCTCATTTTCCATGATCTTGGAACATAATATTAACATCTCCATTAAAAACAAAAATTATAATTATAAAAACTAATCTCACCTTTGGGCATTCCTTTGCACTTTGTGAAATGCAAGTTTTGAAATTTTAGGTCAACATATTTTGACTGAATAAAATTATCTTTGGTAATAATTTTTAACTTGTTTTACAACCCGTGATTGCTATTTTTTGGATTTTATATCAGAATTCGGAAATAGCGGATACCTCAAATAACCTAAAAAAAACTAGATTTTTTGGTTTAGATACCTGATAATGGGAAATAAAAAATTGTGGCAACTAATATGTTTTACTTAATAATTTTCTATGCTTTGCCAATTTGTGATTTACGAGATTGTGAATTTTTCAACCGAATGTAAATGTTTCCGAGTTATGGATTTCGCAAATCAAAAGTGTAAATGTTGTGAAATTTTATATCTTATGGTGTTTGGTTGATCTTGTCCGTTGATTCATAAGAAATATACGGTCAAGATTATTTTGTAGTTTTAGTTGGATTTTTAAAGAATTGAACTTGGGATTTTTCACTCTGTCAAGGATTTTTTTACTATTCATTTCTCTTGCCTCGGCACGTAGACTCGTGATTTTAACCTGTAAGTTTTCACTCTCTGCCTGTTTTTTTGGAAAATTTAATCTCTCGTCATTTTTAGACATGGTTGCTAAAATTCTAGAGCAGAAAATCAAAGATCCCAATGCCGTTGTTTCCATTGACACCAGTGGGTATGTGTCTGATTCCTCATATCTAGACTGGTCCAGAATTTATTCTGTTTTTGACAGTGATGAATTTTCCTCTGTTGCTCATGACTAACGTTTCTACATGCACATACGCAATTCTTAGCTCCATTGCATTGCAACAAGACCTCCTTTTATGGCTTACACGGACCCTATTAAGTGGGCATTGGACCACGTTGACCTTAACCAACGAATGTTTAATGATATTGACAATGTCTCTATTGCTTCGTTTGATCCAGATGTGTTTGTTAGGGCTTATGCTTTGGCAACTCCCAAGCAACCTTTCTCGTTGAAATTTTTTGACCAGACCCTTGCCAAATTGAATAACGAACAAGTGGTGAAATCTTGGCTGGAAGACCCAACACTAGTCATTCCCCTTTCACTTTCGGCGTATCCAGTTTCTTGGTTCAGAGAGGCTTTCTAGTTGCTGGCCAATATGTTTTGCAGGTTATTTGGATTACCTAATTTTTCCTTATTCAAAGAGAAATGGGTCCCTATGGCGAACCATGTTTTGCTTACAAGTGATTCCTTCAACTGGGCGCAAATTCTATTTTGCAATTTGTGGGAGGAAATTGAAAAATATCAGAGAACCCCAGCCAACCGGAAACCATCTTTCTACATGTCAAGGTTCATTGTGGATGCATTTTGTGCGTGTTCTTGTTTCCCGGAGCTAAATTGGAATTGGAGTGATAAATGTCCACTTGTTCATATATATTGCGCTGATATGTGGGATGACAATTTCATACCTCATGTCTATGAGCTATGTGACCTATTTCTCGGATCAATGTACTACAAAAATTTTAAAGCTGATAATCTTGCATTCTATGAAAAATCTAGGGAACTCATTTTAGTGTATGGTGACTGGTATGTGGGAGAATATTTCTCTAACATAAGAATTTGGGGCAGCAATATAGTGCACTTGTTTCCGAGAATAGTTCCAGACCGAATGGTGCTTCAAGAATTTTCCTATCAGACTGTGATTGATGGGGATTTTCCCAAGTTGACCAAACATAAGAAGAAGGCATGACCTAAATTTCCTGTGAATATTGGTAATCTTTCAGTACAAAATCTTGTTCATGTGTGTTTGTTGGGAAATGATATTTCAGTTATGAGCTTGGGGGAGGTATTCAAAAGAATGCATGACCCAGCAACCTTTTTGCATAATCTATTTTCTTATGAGCATGTCAAATTTCAATATGTTCATGAAAATGAACCTGATGATTCCATGTTGCAAGGACCTACAACTTTTCAGGAGGCGATTGGTAAAATGAGTGATCCATAGACAAAGTTGCATCAGTACTTGTATGAAAAGCATCTTAAAAGAAGAATTCTCCAAGCAAGAGAAAATAAATTGGCACTAAAACAAGATCTTGACAAGGAGAAGACAAAACAAGAACCGAGACAACATTTAGCAAGGTTTGTTGCTGCTGTTGGTGCTAAACCTAAGGATAAGGGAAAAGGTGTCCTTCATGGCCCATGTAGCCCCTCTCTTACCAGAATGGAAGATACGCTAGAGAAAGGGGCTGAACTGTACGTGTTTCAGAAGCAGAAGAGAGAAGAAGAAGCCAAAGAACATGTAGAAAGGTTTGCTGCTGTTGTTGTTTCTCAACCTCAGAACAAGGGGAGAGGTGTTCTTAAAAGCCCATGGATATCGTCTCTTACAATAATGGAAGATATGTCGGAGAAAGGGGAAGAACTCAAAAGAAAATTCAAAAAATTCAGGTCTCAACTGCAAACTGAGACAGAGTTAACTGAAGTAAATCCTAAAAGACAGAAGATTGTAGTAGTTTCTGAACAACCTCAACTGCCAGAGGCACGGACAAAAGAAAACACGATTTCTTCGATCTCAATTCACAAGAAAGAGGAGAGGCTTGTTCAAGAATGTTCGATCCCAGATATAGCTGTGCAAGAATCTTCTATACAAAAGGTAATTTGTTTATCGTCAGCTCAGATTGAGAGCCATGATACAAATGTGGAAGAAGATGCTGACGCTGTTATGACTACCGTTGTGTCATCTATCCCCAGTATCCAAACCTGATGCAGTATGTTAGGTACATCATATTTCCAGCATTGTTTTTCCAAGGTAAATTTGTCATCAACAATGGTATCTACTATTAGCATGTTCACCAGTTCAGTTCATTCACCTATTCATTGTTATGCTTCTTCCTTTTCATCAGCTCAGCATATCACTAAATCCCCAGTACCCTATATTTTTCATGGCGATATTCCTTCTTTCTGTATGACTCTTCTCGAAAAAGGAGAATTTTTCTATATCTTATTCTTTTACATCAGTCACCTTTAACTCTGTTTCTTCTCGTATGAATATTCTCCCTCTTAGCATAGAAATTCCTTTAAATCAAACCCAAACTAATCCTTTGGTTGGAATCCACCAATAAATCATTTCATCTTCTGAAGTTATCGCAGATTTTGAAGAAGATGCAGTTGCATCATTTGGAAAATATTATTGGAGTAAAAAATATAAAGTTGTGGTTAAAAGGGGAGCCAAGAGAGCCAAAGAAAGCTCAGGAAAAAATGTGCCTCCCGTTAGTGAGGTCATATGGAAGGCAGAGAGGAGTGATATGTAGCAAGGGGCAATGGACACAGCAGTTTCCATGGGAGTTTTTGCTAGAGCTAATTTTCAATGTGTTTCACAATTAAGTTTGGCTCTTGGTGAAAAACATAAAGAATTGGAAAAGGCCAAACGGAAGTTAGAAAAAACACAACAGAGGCATGAATAACATATTGGGCAGTTGAAAGAAGAACATGAAGAGAAATTAGAGGAATGGAAAAAGAAAGCTGAAGAAGCCAAGCATCAACTTCGGAATGCAGAGGTTGTTAATCATGAACAAGCAGAACAAATTTCTCTTGTCAATCAAGAACTAAAACATGCCCATTTAGTCTTAAAAGGTTGTTCTTTTGTCGATGTGAGACCTGATGATTTTAAACATGTACTCTGTAAAATACTGGGAAGAATTTCGACAGGCTGTGATATATTTGTATAGTTGTTTTATTGAGATGCAAGGCCTATACAAGAAGTTATCAAGCATTCTAAAACTCTTAGGGATCACTATCATCGAATGAGAGCAGCATCCACTGCTTTAGAGAAATTCAGACGTTGGCAAAAGCATATTAAGGAAATACCTAATGGCTCATGAATTTTAGACAAGTTAGAGCTGAAAACAACTGAAGTTTCGATTAAGACATGGGAGGCTATGTGTGATTCAATTGAAACTGTAGTCAATGCAGGACAAAAGGTTTGTGAAATAGATGGTCTGCTTCAAAGAATTTGTTATACTATTTGATTTTACCTATGTTGGAACCTCTCAATGAGGCACGTTATCCTAGAGTTCATTTGGAAGAAGTGGAAAAGCAGTTTGATTGTACCAAAGAGTTGATCCAACAAATTAGTCAGTTAATGGTGCAAGATATTGAAAAATGGATAGAATTTCCCCATGTCTCGATAGCTCAGATAAAGTTGTTCATCAAAGAATGGAAAAAAATCAGAATAAAGGAAATTTCGTCCCAAATTTGCAAGAACGATATTCAGTTGAGGAATGCTCATTTTTAGGAAGTTGATGAGATTCTGGATTTATTTTTCAAATGGAGTTCTGTCCTTAAGCAAGGCTAGAAACTATTTATTTGTGTAATTGCACATTTTGGTAATATTTGCAAATATTTACGTATACAGCTGTGCTGTGGAAAGAGATTTCAATTGTGAATTTGAACTTATTGTGCAAGTCCAAGAAACAATGTTGTCTGCATTTTTTGTATTTTTAACATTTAAATGGTAAGTTGGTCTAAATGAAGCTAAAATAAGTAATTTTGATTTGCATGTTTGTACATTAATTGGTTGTTTCTTTCATATGTTATATTCTCTAATAATTCTATCTTGAAACTATTAGTTATCTTGTTAAGGAGAGAGTTTATGATCAAAGTAATTTTAACTTTTCAACTTGTTTGGGAATATGTTAATGAAATACACTTAACTTTCAGGGTTTTGGCGTCGTGACTTGAAAGACACGCTGAATTGATCTCAAAACAGTTTTGCACATTATAATTAAAGATATGGCCTGATTATTTAAAGAGTGCCCATGTTAGTTTTTTCGATTTCTAATTTTTGGGTATTGGAAATTGGCAATTCCATTTTTTGTTAGGGTTATTTGGGGTATCCTTGATTTACAATCATTGATATTTCGCATGTCAGAATTCTTAATGAAAGTATAATAAAAAATTAAAAAAACGTATGATTTAAGTGGGTGGTCGAAGTAAATTATTTAATTGGTCAATATATATATTAAATAATAGGTTGTTTCTCATTTTGTTAAGGTTATTTCGAGTATGCTCAATTTTCGATATTTCGGATATCCGAAACAAGATACTCAAAATATTGTTGAAATAATTTGCTCGCTTCGCGATTTTCGATTCTGGAAATATCACAAAAAGTCGAAAATCGTAAATATCACAAAAGAAATTTGTGATATTTTGTGATTTTTGTCTTATTTCCGAATTTCCTATTTTCGACATTTCAGATATCCAATTTCTGGGTATCAAAAATTGGAAATTTCAATTTTGTTAAGGTTATTTGGGGTATGCTTGATGTTGTACATTTTTTTTATTTTACTAATATATACCAAAAAATTGTATTTTTTTCTGCGTAACCTTGCAATCACCTGAATAATAGTTGTGCAATAGAATACATTACTAGGAAAATTAAGATCTCTATATTATTGTATAATTATTCAATAATATTTTTGCATTTTCTATATCTCACCGTTTAAAAAAAATACATTGAAAATCCTGTGTAATTATTCAATAAATAAAAAATTTCCACTTTTTAGGCTAAGAAGCACAACTCATCTTCAGAGGAGATAGTAATACATTCTCCGAAGAATATATATCAGTGATTTCCTATTTTCTATTTTTGATTTTCAGGTATCGGAAACCGAAAAATTTCAGTTTTCGTTAAGGTTATTTGGGTATCCCCGATTTCGGATATTAGAAACCAGGGATTTAAGTATTTGTTGAAATAATTTGCTTGCTTCCTGATTTTCGATTCCGGATATTTTGAATATCAAAAATCGGAAACATCGGTTTTTTTATTTATAAAGAAAAACCTGTTAACAATAACATCTTTACTCTTTGGTTGGAAATCGCGAACGCGGCAAATAACAGTTGTTTCGAAAATGAACCTTTTTTACTTATCTTGGTTTGAAAATCAGAAATCAGGTATCGTGTTTTGCAAACGGAAAATTTAAAATGCGATTTTTTTGCTTTGTTTTTTGTTTTAAGTTCATTTAAGAAAATAACACTTCATCTAAAATGTGTATATGTTAATTTTAATTATCGTGAATCACAAATCGTGGATAGTCCTAATAACCCTAATAAAAAATGGAATTTTCGGTTCTCGATATCTGATTTCGGAAAATTGGTATTGTGTTTCAGAAATCGTGATCAAATTTTATAAAATAAAAAAATTCATAATATAAATAATTCATTTTAAATTTGTTTATATATAGTGGAAATTATATGATTTTATTTTATTTGCAGAAATGACTTTAAAATTGATTTAAAATATAATATTTTTCAAGAATTATAAATTTTAATTTATACAGTAAATTTTTAAAAAACAATTTTATGAGGTTTATAGATTGAATAATAACAATTTTTTCTATTAATAAATATGACGTTTAACCCTGGATATGAATGATGAGAGTCAAATTGGTGTAGGGAACGGACAGATATGTTGTCATAGATTGACATTGTACTTGTTTCTGTCATCTATCCTGCACTCATTACGCATTAATAAGTGGGTCTTGTTTTGCAGGCTAGTCAATTTTGTGATGATTTGAGTTTTAATGTTGGGATTGGAGTTGATTCGGTAGGAAGGTGTATCATGAAAATTATATGTGTTTTAATGTTGAGGCAACAAATGTCAAGTTGTTGGTAGCGACATTTTCCTTTAGTGATGTTTCTACTTCCAGTTTATCCTGGACGACATTAATTAGTGGCTGGCGACGAAGTTATGTGAGCACATATCAGCTTCAATGGAGGACACTGTAGCTATTGAGTTAAGGGATGATTTGACGCGGAAGTCATTTTGTTATGTGGTTGCAGTGCAATTTCGCACGTAAGTGGTACAGCAATATTTTTTCTCCATTAATGGCCTCCTGTTGGTTTTAGCGTGATGATGAATATTTCTCCCTAATTTCGTTCAACTATTTCTTGCCTAACTGATTGGGTGTTGGGCCATTTTTGTTGTTCCCTGATTTTGTTCAGCTCTATTTTGTTTTGCATCTGAACCAGCATAGTATGTCCAAGAAGTGTGTCACGTCTTCTCGTGTTGGAAGTGGTCGCGGTCATGCGCATCAAGGGGCGCACGTGACAAAGGTAGATGGTTACAACAACGATATTTCTCCACAAGTTCAGTCCATAATAGATGACTAGGAAAGGAGGTTGGTAAACGAGAATCTTGCTTGTGATATTGATGGGGTAAGCTCGAATCAATATTGGATCATAGAAAACATGATGGGGTCTCTCATGGAAGAAATGCTAGAGAAATGGAATAATAGTAAGTTGGCAATTTCAGAGGCTACGTCGAAAATGTTGGACTTAGATATGGTTATCATGGAGAGAGATATAATGGACATGTGGAAAAAATTAGCTGTGGGAGTTGACTAATTGGGTGATGCAGGTAGCAACAATGTCTCAATGGCTTCAGAAATGAATGTCGACCCGGCTCATACGATACCTGTTGTATCTACAGTGCGTATTACAATTAGCCATCTTTTCAAAGGAGGTCTTGAACCTGATGCTTCTGTGGGGAAAGTGAATGCCTCTGTAGGCAAAGCGAATCTTTCTGTGGGGAAAGTGGATGCGTCTGTCGAGAAAGCAGTTGTTCTGCCATTGAAGCGCAGTCTACCATCTTCAGATGAGGAAGTCTATGGGCCTTGTCCTATGGTTGAGGAAACGCATGACACGCAGGATCCAACTGTCAGTACCAATGGTGCTAACTCATGATCTTGTCTCTATTTCATTTTTTTTGTATTTTGGTTCGCTTTGTTTACTTCTATGTTTATGCTATCTTTTAGTTTTCAAGGTCTCTTCGTAAACATTTGTTCATAGTAATTTTGTATGTAGCCCCCCATATATCACATGGGTTATTGTGGCTCTTTTGAATATGTCTATAATTTTATTTAAACTTTACTTAGGCAACAACCTTCATTTTTTGTATGGTTTTTAGGCTTGGTACACATCAACTATAGAGTTTTTTGCTTTTAACGGATTAGAGGGGTTGTTAGAGCACTTTTTTCACTTGAACAGAATTCTCAATTTTCTATAATATTTTTTAACGAATTTTAGTGGTTGTTCTAGCATTGTTTTTACTTGATCAGAATTCTTGATTTTCTGTAATATTTTGTATAGTTGATTAATAGCAATGCAGACTTACAAAAAAATTAATGTGAAGTTTAAAGATGTAATCGTAATAAAGCTAAAGTTAAATATCTAATATACGTGAATAGCTTGATATGGGTATATGAAATTTATTTAAATATCTAATGACAATTATTTATGTTAATAAATATCAAGTTTGAAGATGATTCGAGATCAATATTTGTAAAAGCGGAAATTGTGAATTGTATTTGAAGACATAAGATTTGTGTATATGTCGGAAAATCTTAAATTAGGACATAACATGTTTGTTATTTTCACATGTGAGATTTTGGGGATCGCGAAGTCATAATAACATTTCAGAATATTTAGTGAATAAATAGATGCACCTACTGAGGAAAATATTATCTGGACCCTAAGGAAGAAAATCATGGTTTGGTGATATTAATACACAAAACTAAAGTTTTACCCGTTTCGGAACTTTTGATTTCGGAAATTATGGAAATTTGGTTTTTGTTTATTTGAAAATACCAAACTTTCGAGATCGAGATGAAAGACGCAATAGAAAATAGTAAAATGGAATTTGTGGGTATATGAAAATGATTTTCACGTTTTATTTTCACTGTTATTCCTCCGCTAAGTTCATGACTATTTTAAATTCGCTCTTTGTTATTTTTCATCGCTTTATTTTGACCATTTGTATTATTTTGGTAGAACTTATTACTCTCCTCTAAATTTGGTGGACATTTGGCCTGTAAACTTGGTTTTATTTTGTTTATTTCTCTTAATAAACCTAAAGTTTAAAGATGTAATATACGTGAATAGATTGATTTGGGTATATGAAATTTATTTAAAGATGCAATAACAAAATTTATGTTAAAAAATATGAAGTTTAAAGATAATTCGACATCAAGACCACTTAATGGATTTATTGTTCATTTATTTTAAACGATTGTTTACTAAGAAATTTCTGAAAGTGGAATCGAAATTGTGCATTTTCNTATATATATATATATATATATATATATATATATATATGAATGAGGTTCAACTGATATTTTCCTCAGTAGGAGGTTGTATTTATTGACTAAATCTTACAAATTTATTGTGTGTTTGGGATTTTTATATTTATAACTTGGAATTAATGTGATTTGTATATGAAAGGCTGGAATCGGAGGAGAATCCAAGATGTGAAATATGTTGGATTTGAAACATTTGGTTGGAACATGTGATATTGACAATCATTTAATGTTAAGCAAGATATTTCATATATTTTATAATTAAGCAACAATGAAATCTTTATACCATCATAAGAAGGCATAGATGAGGTGACAAATGTCAAGTTGACACATTATGAGATATATTAAGGCTGAGAAAAAGTGAGGATAATAGACACTTCTGCGATTAATATGATGATGTTATGTTTCAGTGTTCTAAATGGACGACTTTATGATGACATTAAAGAGGAGTCTGATCCATCTGCACATCGGATTTTAAAGCCTTTAGTCCTCACAATTTTGAGATTCCTCCATAATGAATTCGCCCAGGTATATTGAAAAGAGTTGTATTATCATCGTCCCTCCAGGTATTTGTTTTTATATATGCAAATGTTTTTCAAAAAATATGCTTTGATTTTGAAAATTACAACTTAAACATTTTGTAAACATGTTACTAAAGAATCAAACATTTTGTAAATATTTTCTAAACATTTTCATTTATAACATTTGACATGGAAATAACTCGAATGTTAACATTTCAAATTATTTGAGCAAAAAAGTTGAGTATGCATTGTTCGATATCCAAAATATTGGGAATAGGAAATCGCGAATAAGGGAAATACCCTTAAGAGAAATTGGACTTTTCAGTTTCTGATATTGGTTTTCGGAAATTGGGTATTGTGTTTGGGAAATTGGGGAATCCAAAATATCAGGAATAGGAAATTGCGAATCAGGAAATACCCTTAAGAGAAATTCGACTTTGCGGTTTTCGATATCGGTTTTCGAAAATGGGAAATTACAAATCGCAATGGGGAAGGGAGGAAAATATTTCCACAAAAAAGTGAATACGAGTTTCCAACATCGGAGATATCGAAAATCGGAAATCGCAAACGTGACAAATAACGATCATTTCGAAAATGAACCTTTTTTGCTTATATTGGTTTGAAAATCGAAAATCGGGTATCGTGTTTTGCAAATGGAAAATTCAAAATGTGAGTTTTTTTGTTTTGTTTTTTGTTTTACGTTCATTTAAGAAAATAAGACTTGATCTAAAATTTGTATACGTTAATTTTTATACGTTAATTATTTCGCAATAGCTATACTTATTTTCTACATAATAACTTTCACAATGAGTGTTTTTGTTCTTGAGACAGTTTAATCTAAAATGCAAATATTTTAATATTTCTTGGATGTTTCTTGAAACGAAAGTATATGTTTTACTATAATGAAAGATGGTAAGGTAGCAGGTTGTTCATTGGAGTTGTAGACAATATGAGTGACCATTAGAGGAATTTTGGGGTCTAAAATGGGCCTCCTAAGGAAAATAATAAAATAATATTGATTAATTTTGGAGGAAGAAAGAAAAAAACTACTTTTTGTGTTCGTATTTTCGACATATCTCCCTGTGTTTTTGCTCAAATTTCGATTGAGATAGCTCGTTGGATGTAGAATTTGATTCCACATTTTATGAGTACCCACACTGCATATTTTTGACAGACCCCGCTACCCCAAAAACAAGAAATACCTGAAAAAAATGTGATGATGACATCATCATCATGTTTTTTCAGGTATTTCTTGTTTTTGGGGTAGCAGGGCTCGTCAAAAGTATGGAGTGTGTGTACTCGTTGGATGCGGAATCAAATTCCGCATCCAACGAGCTCTCCCGATCAAAATTTGAGTAAAAACACAATGAGATATGTCGAAAATATGAACAAAAAAAGTAGTTTTTTTTAATGACAAATATGTCAATTCAACCATTATGGTTGACTTATTTTATTGAAATTCTATTGGTTCTTGAATTCCAACTCACAAAAACTTATTGTGGCATGTTTTCTTATAAGGCCCATTTTAGACCCCAAATTTCCTCTAACAATTTGAAAATGCTTGAAACTTATCAATTTATCAAACATATATTTATATATTTATATATGAAATACCAAATAGGATAATAATATCTACCTAGAAATGCGAATAGATATATATATCAAATATGAATAGGTAAGGACATATGTTTGTAGTTTATGATATCCCAAATATCGACAAATGATTTGAACAAAAACTTGAGTCTCGACTTTCCAATATCGGAAATATAAAAAATGAGAAATCACAAATAAGACAAATACCCATAACAAAAATTCGACTTTGCAATTTTCGATTTTGGACTTCAGAAATTGGGTATTGTCTTTCGGAAATTGAAAAACCGAAATTTGAAAAAAATAATATTCGTTATTTAAAGTTCATTTAAGGAAATAAGAGTTGATTTATAATTTTTATATGTTAATTATTTCTTGATATATAATAATTGTCGTTGTTAATAAGTTTTACACTGAGTGTGTTAGTTTCTTAAGAAAGTTTAGTCTAAAAGGAAATTATTTCTCCAGTTTTTTAATGTTTCTTGAAACAAATGTAGATTTTTTACATTAACAAGTGGTAAAAAAAGATAGTACATTTATAAAGCAAATAATGAAAAGGTTCAACCACAATTTGATTTTAAAGACTTTGAAGAAGTAAGCTTTCCTCTTGTTTCCTATGTTGGACAAATGGATTGTCTTGCATTCGAGAGTATTTGGAAAAAGAGAAAGTTGGACAAATCCAAAGGCCGAAAAGAGATGTAACTCTTGATATTGCAGTGAATGTGAGTCCTTGTCTATCATTGTTTCCAATATCTATTGTAACATTTTGTAGGGTCATACCTTGGGCTTTATGAATTGTTAAACCCCATGCCATACGAAGTGGTAGTTTCCTATAGGATGCCCTTGTTATTGGAGATATTGGAACATAAGTAGGATTCAAAACATCCCATAAGGGTCCTTTGTAATAGAGGAATTGGACAACAACAAAAGATGGTAAGCTAAGAGGTTGCTGATTGGAATTGTACACAATGTCAATGACTTTTCCAAGTGAGCAGTTAACAAGTCCTGCTTGAACCCATAAATTAGAAGTTAACATGACTTGTTGACCAACTGCAAGAAGGACCTTTAATGATAACTACTCGTCATCAATGGATCCCTGGCCATGTTTGTTCCTTTGTTATGCGAAGCAATGTGCAATTGGCATATTAAGTTGTTTCAGCACGTGTTTATTATGCAGTGAAATAGAGGTATTGGTGGGATATAAGTGGATAGATTATTTAAAAGAGCATTTTTCCACATCTAAAAGGAATGATCTTATTCTTGTCATTAGGAGTGCCCAATATTCAACAGCTGGTGTTCCATTTCATAGGTTTAGCAAGAGTTGGAGAAAAGCAGTTTGAGAAGGGTTATTTCCTTGTTGTCGAAAAATTGTTTCTAACATGATAAAAGTATCAAATGTACACCGCAAAGTTGTTCCAATGGATGAGCCTACATACATGGGGATGTCCTTTACAGGAGGAAATTGTCCAAAGTCACCCACAAGGATTATGGAACAACCACCAAATGGAATTGTACAATTTGAGGGGAAAGCTTGACGTAACCGTGCATCAATTTGAGTCAACATCTTTGGTTTGATAAAGCTTATTTCATCTATTAGAATATAGCAAATATGGCGGAGTTCTTCTTGAAGTTTTGAAATGGATTGGCCTTCAAGGGGTTGCATTTCACCAATGGTTATTCGAAGAGAAAAATGTATTGTTGATACATGTATATTAAAAGCAACAACACCAATTGGAGCAAGGAAAAAAAGTGTGCAATTACTTTGTTCAGATGGAGTTTGTAGTGTATATTTTGCGAACAACAAGAATGTCAAGAGTTTGTAGTGTTTGTAGAGTTGCATTTGAGAACAACAAGAATGTCAAGTTCTGATATTAGATGGGGCAGGTATTTGGAAATATTGGAAATGTCTTGAGGGAAGCAAATAGTATGTCCAGAATATTTATATTGACCACCATGCGCATGTGTAACTTGTAAAACTCGGTTATCACGAATAATGAGAATTTCTTCAACATGTGTAAGTACTGCAAGTACATGTGGTTGGATGCCTGGATCCATATTGTTTTCCAATGAAAAGCGATGGCCTTTTCGTTCTAGAATACAGCGAGAACAAGTATATTCATCATGGAATTTTTTAGTTATAATACCAGGGTAACATTCTTTCCAAATTGAGCAGACATGCATATCATGAAGTTGGTCCATTTTTTTACGAAATCGTTGATGTGCATCATCGAGGCGGGTGCTCAATTGATTTTGCATAGATGGTCAAAATGAAGGTATGTTGGAAGGTTCAGGAAGAAAAACTGGACAAGACATATCCACAAGTAACTATGCAACTCTATAAAGAAGACGTTGTCTCTTGTTTTTTTATCTTCGTTCTCTGCATATACTATTCTTCTTTAGGTATTGGCTTGTTCACTGTCATGAGTAGGCATAATTTCTACAACAAAAGCGTAAAATTGTTAAATAGTTAGAAGCTTTGTTTTTTGGCAGCAACACATTTTCTATATGTATTAACTGCAAAGTTTATCGATATAAAGCATAAATAAAAAAGCAAATATTAACTGATTGCATGTAGGTAACTAAGAATGTTTCTGGAAAATAATATTGATGGAATAAATATATTTTTTCAGGTCGCACGTTGATAATTGTAAGAAACCAGCAAAATAGAAGAACCAAATCTAGTATGAAAAAGGATATATGAAAAAAATATAATATTTGTTAACAAATAAGAAAAGAAATTTGTTAATTCAATAAATAAACAAAATAGCAAATTCTAATGCTATTCAAAAGTAATCTTACAAGTTGCATAATCAATTTAGGTAAAAAATGTTAAGTGATAGGTTCTAAGGTGAAAGTATCAAATTGCAAAATAGAAGTTGCCGAGAATGTATTTTGAAATAATATGAGAATATGTCAAGTCGAAAAAACGTATATATTTATATATCCGGTGAAGTTGTCGATGATGTATTTGTTAGGATTATTAATCCTCCCTTGTCCAAATTTGGTCATATGTCTAAATCGGGAGTCCATCCAGTCTATTTATAGTCATTAGCACCATTGGGTAAACTTGACCTAATTGGGGCACATGTTTCAGTTACCAAAGTGTGGGGAACACTAATTGAGGCTCATTGCCACTTATTGCACTTGATTGCATAAGTTTAGGAGTCTCCTAGATCAATCCCTACAATTTAGGAAGCAACTGGGAGTGCCGAAACTAACCAAGGTCAGTTCACTTCAGTTAATGACTAGTCAAGCCAAGTTAGGAGTCAGTTACATTCAGTTCTAGCCCTCTACATTCAGTTAGTGCTAGGTTTAATTGATTGCACACATGTGGGCCGCATTTCTCACCTACCACAGTCAGTTAACCATTAGTCAACACTAAATGTAACACTTGGTTGCGTTTTAAAGCTTCGATGAACTCTGGTTATGGTTTAGACAAGGACTGTTAACTACTGGGTCCTCCGATAGTGATTTAGACAAAGTCTTGGTTACCTACAGTCAAGTAGAGTCTAATCAATTCGAACTTCCTCATGTGGATTCAAATTGCTTGTAACTATTAAAGCCATTTTACTTTATTGTAATTATGATCTGGATTACTTTTTTTTATTAATGAAAGCATTCACAGCTGCAAGCCTTTTGCACTGTTTCATTCTTCAATTGCTGAGTAAATTGTGAGATCTTATTTGTGAGTTGTGTGTTTGTCTACAGATCTATATGATCAAATTTACATGGTATCAGAGCCTCGGTGGACAAGACTCCTCTCCTCCTCAGATCTCCAACCGGATCATTTTGTTTGTTTGATTGTGTGACAGGTTATCAGCTTTTCTTACAGCATTCGCTACAAGCAGCCTCTACTCCTCACTGCATTTGCTACAGCAGCTCAGTCTTTCTTATTACATTCAAAATGGCTCATCCAATGGAGCCTCTCACTCCCTTCAACTATCACCAGTGGAAGGATGACATGAAAGTATTGCTCCGCACCAAGTATCTCTTCAGACTCATAGAAGAAACAGAGGAAGAACCAGAATCAGATAAAGACAAAGCTAAGTACATGAACAGGCTTGATGAAGCTATTGGACTCATGCAATTCTCAGTCTCTAGAGATCTTCAATTTCACATCCAAGACTTGGACACTCCCAAGGAGGTTTGGGACAAGCTTTCTTCCTTGTTTGATAAGCATGATGAGATGAGGATCCATCAGCTAGAAAATGATCTGATTACTCTCAATCCATCAAATTTCAAATCTCTAAATGAATTCTTCTCAAAGTTCAAGAACCTGATATATCAGTTGAAGCAATGCAAAGTGAAGAAGGATGAAGATTAGCTCATCCTTGATATTCTCACAAAGCTCAATTCAGACTACTCAGTCTTTGTATCCACCTTCCAAATAGTAAGGCTCACTACTCCAAATTGGAAGATGCCCACTCTTGATGCTTTCATCCAATCTCTTATTTCTGAGAATGATAAATTGATCCAAATGGGGATCATTCGATCTCCCAAAGATCTAGATCTTGTTGCAAGAGGAGATAAGGTAACAAATGACAAAGGGAAGCAAAGAGATGAGTCTGAGCAGTCAAAATAACCTTTAGGTTCGAAGAGAAGCAAGAAGAATGGCAAAGGCAAGGTCCTCTGCCCTTACTGTGGAAGGGGCTTCCATTCAGAAAGCTCCTGTATGAGAAGACAACTTGATGAAATAGCTCTTCTTTTGAAAAGGCACAACATTTCTGTACCTGCTAGCGCAAGGAAGGAAGACTCCAAAGAAGAAGAAGAAGAATACCAAAGGAAAGGACATGCACTGAAATCTTGCTGCACATCAACACCTGCCTTCCTCATTGATTCTGGAGCTTCCAACCATATGGCTACATCCATAGAATCATTCTCTTATTTTCAGTCCTTTGATGGTCCTAGTATTCAGATGGGAAATAATAGTAAAGTCCAAACCAAAGGGAAGGGTTCTATCCAACTTGAACATGGAAGGTTCAAAGATGTGTTGTTTGTTCCCTCCCTGGCTTCAAACCTGTTATTTGTCTATCAGATGACCCATACTGGATCTCCAAAGAGAATGATCTTTGGTCCTGACTTAGTGGAGATCACAGATATCTCTACTGGGAGCATCATAGCAAAGGGTATTGCGAATCATGCTTCAAGAGCATATGAGTTATCACATTTCATGCCTCCTTCAGAACCAGTGCACTCTCAGCAGCCACCTACAAGGGAAGGTAAAACCATTGCATCTACTTCTTTTACAACTTCTACTAGTATTACAGATCCATCTATATCAGTTTATGACATTAATATTCAGGGTTACTCAGATCTAGATTCAGTCCCTACCTCCAAACTGGAAGCTAGGAAGATGACTGGAAACTCACCTGACACTCAGAAAGGAAAGACGCTTGCGCTATGCCATACTATTTTGCCTCCTTCAGAGAGATGTAATAGAATTCCTGTAAGATGCAATATGGCAAGGGCAGGGCTCAGTCTTACTGCATTCATAAGAATGGATGTGATCATACACCTCTTCATTCAGCAAGAGACAAAAGTTACATTCCTCCTTCCTTCCATCATCATTTTTGGAGAAAAAGGAGAAGTCTACATGCCAGGCCCCATAATACCTGTGCACGGCACACCATGCATGCTGCTTCACTACCTCACAGAGATGAAGATTTCAGCAACATATTTTCAAGTTTTTCAAACTTGAGACCTGATTCTACCTGCTTAGCTAGAAGGAGGGATTTTTTTCCCATGTGGTTTTTGCCCTAGCTGCTTGTATTAAGCAGTTACTTTATTTTACTTGATGTAATGGGTGACCTATGGTCTTAGTTACCAGGGCCCACAGTTTTTCCAAGTTAGCATTTAGGGGGGGTGTTACGATTATTAATCCTCCCTTGTCCAAATTTGGTCATATGTCTAAATCGGGAGTCCATCCAGTCTATTTATAGTCATTAGCACCATTGGGTAAACTTGACCTAATTGGGGCACATGTTTCAGTTACCAAAGTGTGGGGAACACTAATTGAGGCTCACTGCCACTTATTGCACTTGATTGCATAAGTTTAGGAGTCTCCTAGATCAATCCCTACAATTTAGGAATCAACTGGGAGTGCCGAAACCAACCAAGGTCAGTTCACTTCAGTTAATGACTAGTCAAGACAAGTTAGGAGTCAGTTACATTCAGTTCTAGCCATCTACATTCAGGTAGCACTAGGTTTAATTGATTGCACACATGTGGGGCGCATTTCTCACCTACCACAGTCAGTTAACCATTAGTCAACACTAAATGTAACACTTGGTTGTGTTTTAAAGCTCCGATGAACTCCGGTTATGGTTTAGACAAGGACTATTAACTACTGGGTCCTCCGATAGTGATTTAGACAAAGTCTTGGTTACCTACAGTCAAGTAGAGTCTAATCAATTCGAACTTCCTCATGTGGATTCGAATTGCTTGTGGCTATTAAAGCCATTTTACTTTATTGTAATTATCATCTAGATTACTTTTTTTTATTAATGAAAGCATTCACAGCTGCAAGCCTTTTGCACTGTTTCATTCTTCAATTGCTGAGTAAATTGTGAGATATTCTTTGTGAGTTGTGTGTTTGTCTACAGATCTATATGCTCAAATTTACAGTATTTTCAACCATGACAACTACAACTTTTAGGTGTGCAATTTCAAGAATTTATGCTGATTCAATTGACAGAAGACATGCATCTTTTCCTGAGATGACCAAAACATTCATTACAGACAATAAAGAATATTCCTATGTATCAAGTTAAACAAAGTTATATATTTATGTATCCAATGAAGTTGTTGATGATATAGTTTCAACCATCACAATTACAACTTTTACGCATGCATTTCCGGAGAAAGTCGAAAGAGTAAGAAGTAATTCTTTGTTGCATATTCTCTCAACTATTTCAGCAATTAATGCTGATACAGTTGAGAGAAGACACAGGTCTTTTGCTGAGATTCCTATGAGTTGGTTTGTAGCATCATCAAAAGGGATCACACCATGAATATTTCTAGTTATATCTTTCAATTCAACCTTTAGGATGTCTCAGTAGTCACATTCAGGAAACTCCCCATCACATTTACCACAATGCCAAATGTCTCCAAATTTTTCGGCAATCTTTTTCATGCATTGTATACCATCAACAAAAAGAGGGCATGCAAGGAAATGAAAGTCATCTATGTTAACATTTGTGATGGTTGCAACAAGAGAATACCAAACAAATTTTTTAGATGCTTGAATAGTTTGTAGCTCATTGATGGTAATGAATTTGCGACGAGCAGAATGAGAGGCACTGAATTTGCGACTCAAAGATGGCGATGCTGAAAGAAATCCATTCTCACTAAACCGTTTCTGAAGAAGTGATGTTTGTTCAATATTTGGGTTTATAAATATAGTAGAGTTGGAAATAGTGCCAACATATTTTCCATTAAAATCTGTAACACGGCCTCCCTTGATGACTACCGCTAAAGGAGTAGGTAAACCGTGAAGGCTTGCAAGCTCAACTCCTTGAATTTAGCAATGCTCTCACCAAAGTGTTATGTCAATACTATAGCCTGACATGTCACGTAGTCCAATGGTTCTCCTAGCAGTTTCAACACCATCCCGTTTTCATATCGTGGATGTAGGCGAAACTGAAATGACAAGTCCAACAAGGTCAACCATGGAATTTACTAGTATAGTTTGAATCTCCTTAATAGTTTTAAAGTTAAAGCAACATAAAGGCATCAAGGGATATTCATTTAAGCATGGTTAAATGGTTGAAATGGAACCTAGAAAAATCTCATTATGGCTTTTTAAATGGTTGAAAATTGGGTTGGAAGCTTTAACTACTCCATTTGATACGATGTACACTATTCCTATTTCTATTTGGTCATACGAAGAGACTGCTAATTCATTGAATGCATATATATGTATTTCATCGTGTGAAGCATTAACAAGGTAAAAAACAAACACTTTTCCAAACCCTCGTTGGTTTCCATATTGATGCATGTTTGTCTTGGCAGTAACTCGGCCTTGAATGTTCCAAACTTTGGTAGAAGAGAAGAGTGATGTGAACGGGATATTTGATCCATCTAAGCTAGGGTGTTGATTTATTGAGCTAGTGTTCACTAGAACAGAATAGCTGCTTTCAGAAGGAGAAGCTAGAGGTAAGTGGTAAGGTGCAGGATCTCCAATAATTGCTCCATCCACTCTGACAACCTCGAGTGCTGCCAATGCAATAGTCCTATGAGATGAAGTATGTTATACATGAATGGGAGACAAACATTAGATGCATTAACAGTGTGAAACTAAATGAGAGAAAAAGGAAGAGGAAATTAAACGTACGTTATATTACGTACAATGTTGCATGAACATTGGGTAATTTTGATTTTTGTTCCTTCTTTTAGTTGTCCATTTTCTACAAGATCACTATATATAAATGGAAGAAGTAGCTCATGCTTGTGAATGCTGTCCAAAATAGAGATGCGGAACCGAATAGATGATGAATGAAATCACTTGGTTTAATGTGGATATATGTACCAGAGGACAAAGGTTGACAGCACCATGTAGCAATAGTGAAATAGAATCTTCAGTTACCATAGTATCCATAATGTGATGGTTATTTTTTCTTGTGAAATGAAACAGAGAATGGAAATATAAAAAAAATGTAATGTAACATAATGATTTGACTAGAATAAAATAGATATATAAAAACAAACTTCTTCGCATTAATATATTTCATTATTCTAGTTGTTGTTACTCATTAACATATTTGATTACTCTGGTTTCAATCTGTTTGAGCTATAAACGTATCGAGCAGAAATCCTATGTGTTGAAATAGGAACATGTTCATTTTCCTATTGCCAATTTTCAACATTTTGGAATACTAAATGTATGTCCTATGTTTTGCAATAAGAAACATTCTATCTTCCGATTTCCGAATTTGCAAGATATCCATATTTCCTATGTGTTCAAAAACAAACATGTCATTGTTCCTATTTCGAATTTCCGACATTTAGGAATCTGTAAATATATGTCCTATGTTTTTCAATAAGGCACACCATTCACAAGTATGGATATTTTGGATTGCAGAAATCCTGTCATATGTTTTTCAATAACCAATATTTCGGATTCCGAAATTTTAACGTGTGAAAATAACGAACATGTTATGTCCCGAATTCCAATTTTGTAACATATACAGAAACCCTATGTGTTCAAATACGAACATGTCCATGTTCCTATTGCCAATTTCTAACACAATGAAATTCAGAAATGTGTGTCGATTTTTTTCCAATAAGGAACATGCTAGCTTTCGATTTGTGATTTTGCAACATATCCAAAAAATTTATGTGTTCAAATAGGAACATGTCAGTGTTCATATTTCCGAGATTTCGGAATCCGAAATAATTTATTCCTCCGCTAAGTTCATGCCTATTTTAAAATTTCTCTCTGTTATTTAGGAATCATTATTTCCGATCTTTAGGAATCCGGAAATCTATGTCCTATGTTTTTTCAATAAGGAACACCATTCACAAGTATGAATATTTCGGATTGCAGAAATCCTATGTCATATGTTTTTCAATAACTGATATTTGAGATACCAGAATTTTTACATGTAAAAATAATGAACATGTTATCTCTCAAACACATGAAATCCTATGTGTTAAAATACGAACATGTCCATGTTCCTATTGCCAATTTCCGACACTTCGAAATTCGTAAATGTGTGTCGTATTTTTTCCAATAAGGAACATGCTAGTTTTTTATTTGCTATTTTGCAACATATCCAAAAAACTTGTGTTCAAATAGGAACATGTCGGTGTTCCTATTTCTAATATTTCAGAATCCGAAATAAGTTATTCCTCCGCTAATTTCATGCCTATTTTAAAATCGCTCTCTGTTATTTTTCATCAGTTTCCCTGTAAATTTGGTGGAAATTTGGTCTCTAAACTTGGTTTGATAATGTATATCGACCTAATAAGCTTTAAAAAATAGTTTTTCACTGAACAGTATTGGAGAACGATAACAAAATACATATCAACAAAGATTTGTAGTGACCTTGCAGATTTAGGCTAAGTTCATTACCTAAAACAAGTATATCATAAATACTAATACCTATAATTTTATTGACATAGCATGAGTATTACACTATTATGAAGGTACATAACCAATTCAAGTCACAACCCTTTTTTCATACAACAAGAGTAACAACAAATTAAAACACAGTAAGAGAGTAAGATTCAATAAGCAACATTTTCAATTAAGCAAAAAACTGATACCTAACATTTTATTGATAAGCATGACATAACCAATACATACCACAATATTTTTGCAACAAAGCAAGAGTCCCATTCAATTAAAACACAGCAACAATGATTCACCATCTAATAAACATACTAAATGAAGAACTAAGGAATATGTGCAAATTTAGCAAGGTTCAAAATCTTCTGATTTCGCGACATATACATAAATCCTATGTGTTTAAATACAAACATGTCCATCTTCCTATTGCCAATGTACGACAGTTCATAAATTGGAAATCTATGTCGTATGTTTTCCAATAAGGAACATGCTATCTTTCAATCTCTGATTTTGCAACATATCCAAAATTTATGTGTTAAAATAGGAACATGTCGATGTTCCTATTTCCGACATTTCGGATTCCGAAATCTCGATTTTCATGTTTTATTTTCACTGTTCGTATTATTTTCGCATAATTTATTCCTCCACTAAGTTCATGCCTATTTTAAATTCGCTCTATGTCATTTTTCATTGGTCTCCCTGTAAATTTGGGTGAAATTTGGTCTCTAAAGTCAATTGAAACACAGGTAGGGTGTTTCACTATCTCATAAACAACATTTTCAATTAGGAAAAAAACTAATACCTAACATTTTATTGACAAACACGACATAACCAATACATGCCACAATATTTATGTAACAAAGCAAGAGTCACATTCAATTAAAACACAGCAACACTGTTTAAATGAATAACTAAGGAATACCTGCAAATTTAGCAAGGTTCAAAATCTTCTGATGGAAAATCAAAGTGTAAATTAAACACAACAAAATCAATATAAGCAAAACAAAGGCAATTAGCAAGATATAGTGGTTACCTGAAGGCCTGTTTATATGTGGAAAACAAAGGCAGTGTAGCAGCGAATGCTGTAAATGAAATATTGCAAGAAAATCTTGGAGATCATCATAAGATGAGAAAAATTGAAGATATAGCCCCATGTTTATCTCAAATGACAGACTTTATTGCATTAATGAAGCATTAATGTGAATGAAGAGACATGGGAAAAATGTCTTTCATCACCTGAACCAACAGTGAAACAAAAGCATGACCAAATCGACCCCAAACTGAGATCCTAAACGCAAAAAAGTGCAGCAGAAAATCATAGCCAAAACCCAAATAAATTGAAACTCGCAAACTCTTCGCAAGGGCTATGTAAAACTGAGAGAAATGAACCGCAAAATTGTCTGAAAGTCTTTAAAAAAAAAATTTCCAGCACCAATCATTTAGGACAACATATAGAAGTGTAGTGAAAGCACGCAAGCCACCTATTGGAAAAACACGGTAAACACCAACTGGGAAGAAGGATCCGCAATTGAAAATCAATCCATTGAGTCCATCAATCCATTCACGCACAGCAACAGATAGACATGTAAGGAAAACAGGAAATACACCTGTCAAAAAAAGACGGTACCGATCAAAGCCATACGAACAGACGAAATAAAGCCTAAGCAATTTCAGAATTTGTACTTAACCGATCAATTCCATCCCACATTTTTCACACCTAAATTCCATGCCGCCCTGTTCCGTCCCTGCCCGATCACAGGATACAACAACCGAGAAATGTAACCACGGCGTGACGTACCTAAATATCACCAAATATCGGGCGGCACATGTCGAAAGTTAAGTGGCCATGGAGACAAGGAATCTTTCGAGACAACTTCTTTCATTTTGAAAACGCCTACGGCGTAATTAGTTTATATTATATAATTATTAAAAAATTATAATTATTTCATATTATATTATTATTAAGAGATATATTTTAGAATAGAAATTTGGGAATTTTTTTTAGTTTGTTTATATTCCATTTATTCATAAAAAGTAGCAGTGGATTTTAGTATAATTACTTTTTTTGTCATTAAATAGATACACTACAACATTCTGATTAATTATCTAGAAAATGCACTACTTCAATATATATATAAATGTTTTTAACTAAGATATAAAAAACATTCTTATTTAATTATCTAGCAAATGCACTACTTCTCTCTCTATATATGAATGCTTTCAACTAAGATGCAACAATATGAGCTGTAGGACATATAACTTCGTTCACTTTCACCTACACATTTAATCAAACACATGTTAAGGTGAATAATAAAGCAAAGGTGCATAATCAATCAAAGCACATTCCAGTATGGTGTTTTCATAGGACATATATATGCTTCAATGATCTTTAAAATTAAATTATACTGCAAATATAGACATGACATTTAATTATAAGATATCATTTTTTATTAAAAACTTAGAAAAATAACTAATATTTCTTAAACATTCACCCACTATGCACTACCATATAAAATGCATCATATGCACCATATACTTGTGTGTTTAAGACATCTAAGTACACTAAAAAACATGTTTAGACATTTTGTTGTCAAATATAGATTTTTTATTTAAAAAAATTTAGAAAACTGAAAGAGTGTATTAAATTAAATCATGAAGCCTTAGTCCACCATAACACATGACATGTTGTTTTAGGGTATGCTTATAAATATAAAAAAACTAGTTTGGCTTACTATTTGTTGGAAGGGGTTTTGGTAAGTGAGTTGTGCAGCATCGCAGCAGCTGCGCAACCTCACGCGGTACCATGTAAGCCCAGGTTAGCGTGATGGGTGGAAGAATAACCGCTTTGAATATTTTTTATGTTATTTGACCAAGTTTTGTTGTAATAGGTCTTTAGCGGTTATAAGTTAGTTAGAAGTGGACACTGAATGTAATGGCGCAAGCCTATTTATAGATCTAGTTTTGCAAGTAGATAAAGAAGAAGAGGAGGAGAAAGAAGAGCATCATGATCATCATATGAGAATCACATCAGAGAATAATTGTGGCATAAGGTCTAGTGCGATCTGGTTTTTGAAGAATTCCCTGTGTATCCGCGATTTATCTGGGTATTTTCCTGATGTATGAAGTCTCTTGTTTTGGAGAAGAATTGTGTAATTTGGATCCTTTGCACAAGATTAATATGATATGACAATTGTTGATCTAATCTGTTATGATGTTGCGACCTGTTTTGTTATGATGTCATTGTGATTTAGTCTCTTTTTGTTATATTGATGCGATCTGTTTTAAAATCTGCTACTATCCGTTGCACTGAGTTGATATGTTTTATAAACAATGTTGCGGTATTAGCGATAATGTGACAAATGTACGATGCTGTGGAAATAAATCTATAATGACTGCATAGTTATGAATACCCTCTGCAAGTTTTGGAAATGGTTAAAGACAACTGCAAAGCTCTGGATATAGCAGTTATGATGTCTCCCTGTCAGATCCCCATATCCTCCATCCCCACTGCCGAAAACTCAGTTCCGACAACTCTCCCTTGAACATCTCAGGTGAGACCTCGTATGCTCCGCAGATGTTGCTAGGCAAGGTAAGACCTGTCCGGGTCGGTGCTCAAGGAGATTCTGCTGGTTGGGTGTCAACAAAGTGAGAACCTCTGTCAACGAGGCTTTGTTGGTGGGTTTCACCAACAAATGGTTCAGTTGTTGGGACCTAGTTGCTATTAAGGGGAGGATATGTTTTTGCATCCGAATCGACCGGAGATTGAAGGGTGGTTTGATCGAAAGTTGTGGAAGTTTGTTGAAGTTGAAAATCAAAATCCGAAGTTGTCGACAGGCCACTGGTTGGACAGGTATATCCACGACGGTTCTCACGAATGGCTCTTTTGTGAGATTCTTGTCCTCTTACAGGAATGGCTGGAAAAGTTCACTAAGAAGAAGACAAAATTTCAAGGAGGACAGCCAACATCCTAGACCCTAGAGTTGATCCATGAGTTACAAGAAACCAACAATAAGGCATCGCAAGAAGTTGAAGTGTGGTTGGATAGTATCTTAGAAGGATACATCACCGAGTTTGCAGTCGACACCAAGACAGCGAAGCAGAAAGGGAGTTCTTCAGTGGACCTCGAGGAAGATTCTTGTTGTCACTACAGCTGTCCATTAAGAAACTGGTCTGTGAAAAAAGTATTCTAAATATGGACCAAGAGTACTGGAACTCTGGTGTGCAGAGGATGTAGACACCGCGATGACAGGGGGGAGATGCATGAAAAGGTAAGGGGTAGATGGGCATGAGTTTTGGTGAGAATGTGAAGACCGTCAAAGAAACAAGTGGTTGTACAAGGGGAGGAGCAAGGTTTCGAGAGAAGAGGCAGAGGACAGGAGAAATTCCTATTGCGATCGAAGTGCAATGCTGTGAAGAACAAAAACACAGGATGAAGCAACCTTTTTGTGATGACGAGGACGACCAGGCCTAGGTTACGCCCGGAAGGACAACAAGATTGAACCCCAAAAGTAATGTTCCCACACCTCCATGCACTACTCCGCCATAAGGAAACAATACACACTCTACATCAACTTGCTCGATGTGTTAGCAACAGTCTATTAATAGATCACCAACAGGAGGAAGAACGCCTAGAATGGTGGGCGACGAAATGAAGTTACCAATATTCAATGGGAATGGCACTGATGATCCAAAGTAGTAATGGTTCTTATGTGAGGTGACCTGGACCGCCCGACAAACTGTCGATGATGATGTTAAGAAAATTCAGCTGGCCACTACTCCGAGGGGCCGTGCACTGGAATTATTCATGAGATTCACGTGGATCCCTCAGGGAGGTACCACGAAGACATTGGATGAGATCCAAATGGGGTTATTTGAAGAATTTAAGAAGCCAAAGTCTGAGGCTCGGTATATTACTGAATTGAAAGAGATCAAACAGTTCCCCAATGAGACGATTTGGGACTTTGATCAGTAGTTTAAGACATTGATGGCTTGGGTCAATTTTCAGATGAGCGATGTTCAGCACAAGGAATGGTTCATCATCGTGCTTGTCCCGCATATTAGACAACTGCTAATGCAGCAAAAGATTGCGACACAGAGCGAGGCTCTGGAGACCGTGATGAAATTGGAGGCATCGCTAGTAGGAGAATCTACAGTTGGAATGGACCAGATTCAAGCACAGCTGGCCAATTTGATGCTCCAAATACAAGATATCAAAAAGGCCAAGGAAGATTGTGATGATCTTTGGTGCACCCATTGCCATGTAGGAAAACATACCAAGGACACATGTCCGAAGTTTCGGAATTATTTGCTGTCATGAGCCTCGGATCCGTTGAGCTATGCTGGTGTACCATGGTGTCACATATGTCAGGTCTATGGGCATCAACATGAGAACTCTAATTACATGCAGAAGATGGTTACCAAGGTAGAAAATTTGTGTTGTACATTTTGTCGGTCAGTCGGACATGATGACAAAAAACTATCGAGCTTATGATTTGCTCCAAGAAAGGACATATGATTCATACTTTGTGAAAGGTGAGGACCCCCAGACAATGCAAGAGCAGCCACAAGTAGTACAACCAGTAGCACAAGTGCCATATACACCACCACCTCCATTGTAGTTTGTCCCCGTGCAACCGTAGAAACAGTTTATATAGAAGCCGCAGTTTGCACCTCCGCCACAAATGGCAACACAATCACAGTATAACCAGACACCGTGAATATAGTATACTCATCCACAATATGTTCAAGTCATGCACTATGTCCAAAAGCAACCAAACCCACCATAGCAACAGGTGGCCCAACCGCTGTTTCAGCAAGGAGGATTTCAAGGAGGATTTCATGGAGGGTTCAGAGGTTGAGGAGGAGGATTTGGTCAAGGAGGAGGATGAGGTCGTGAATCAATCCAGTATTACACCTATGGGGTATTCAGGCATTATCAAAAGGATTTCCCTCATGTGCAATGTACATACAATGCAGCTAGCGATCATAATGTTGAAAGATGCCCTCATTTGATTGCAAAATGGTAGGCTGGAAATATTCCTCAGTTACAGAATGTACAGAATAAGAATCAGCCTGCATTACAAGTGCAGAAACAACCGATAATGTAGAACCAGTTCCCACCGTAGACTCAAACTCAGAAGCAACCGATGAATCATCCATTGAATCAGAACCCTCCATTGAACTTGAATCAAGGACCGACAGTTTCCACAATTCAGGCCGAGCTGCGAATGAAGGATGTTGACGTTAGGATAGTCACTCGCGTTGGTGCGACCACTAGAGACAATGGACCACGGCTGGAAGTTCAGCTCGCTGGAAAGAAAAAGGTCGCATTTGATATTGCAATAGAGAAAGACACCTTCTTTGGTTCTAAGAAGGCAATCGGGAGAAATCCAGGTAAGTTACCAATTGTTGATATGCCATTTGCTTTTGATCCATATGTAGAGGCAGAACCATTGCGATAGCATGGTACCTTGTGGCAGTTCTTTGAGATTTGTCTATCATTGGAAAGGAAATCTGATGCCCTTTTCAAGCTTGAGACATTATTGAACCACCCAGATAAGGCAGTGAAGGATTCTGCTGTGAATTCTTTGCAAAAAAGGAAGACAGGAAAGGAGATGAGGATGAATATCCAGGTCAGAGATTATGAGGTTGACTCGGTCATTCTGGATCTTGGATCATATGTAAACATTATGACTGAGAAAACCTGGCAATTGATGGGAAAGCCAACATTGGGATGGTCGCCGGTACAGTTGCGACTAACAAATTAGGCAAAGGTTCAGCCCATTCGTCGCATTTCAAACTTGGTTGTCAACATTGAAGGTATGAAAATGCATGCTGACTTTGATGTGATAGAAGTAGTAGAAGACGGTGGTTCCTATCCCACGCTACTAGGGATTGGATGGGCTAATGATAGCATGGCAGTTATCAACTTCAAAAAATGAGTTATGACATTTGAAAACTAGGATGTCATCGTCATTGATCCTATGGACCCTCAGGAGGGATGGAAATATATTGAACCTGTAAAGGATGAAGTCGGGAGAAGTTGGGATCGCACTTATAACATCTCTAAAGACTATATCCATCTTACCATCGATGGAGAACTTGGGTGGTGGAGCGCAATTTCTACGTCCTCTAACTCTGAGGACACTCTAGAAAATTTGTAGAATAGGTTGCATGAAGTATCATTGAGGAAATGTGGGTTTATTACACAATCTCTCCAGCATGTTGCAATTGAGATTGTCGAGTTTCCCATTTATGAAGGACTGTCGGGACTATCAGAGTTCTTTCAGGAATTTGAAGACAAAGTTTTTGAACCGCAAAGGATACTGGCTCTTGATGTAGCACTGAAGGCTACTTCGGCTCAATGGTGGGCGACACACAAACACATGATCCATGACTAGGAACAGTGCCCCAGATTGATGATGGTGCACTTCGGTGATTTAGAGGTCTATCATGATGGGAGATATGTCGGGTAGAATGAGCCCACGAGTCATTTGATCAAGTGTCAGAATTTATGGGCATCATGACCCAGAGATGAATGGGTCCACACTTTCATTCACACTCTGGAAGAAATGCTAAGATACGGGTATGTGGCGATAGAGTTGCGCAGGACTATCACCACTTAGGAAGAGTTGTCTGTTTGTTTTGTGCAAACATTTAGTTTTCAGCACATCAACCTAGAGGTATGCAATGCTTTACATATCATCTGTGACGTCGTACTCAAGGTCACCCTTGTCTCCTATCCCGTTGATCTACATGCACATTGTTCTATCCAATCCATGATGGCCTGCTACAACTTGTCTAAGGAAGCTGAAGATGATGATGAGTTACGGAATGTTAATATTCCATAGTCCGAAGGAAGCCGCGATGTCACAGACCCCGACATACCGATGGAATCGATGAGTCATCCACCAAGGATACAAAAATTCAACATTGGGTCGGAAGAGAACCTGAAATTTGCCAATGTCAGAGACTACTGGGTAAGGAGACTATGGCCAAGATCACGAACCTAATACATGAATTTCAGGACCTTTTTCTCACACGATTTTCAGAGATGAAGGGAATTTTAGGTGACCTAGGGGAGATGAAAATCATGTTGAAACCAGATGCCAAACCGGTGTGACAGAGGCCGTATCGACTAAATCCACGATACAAGGACTGTGTGAAGGCTGAGATTAACTGGATGCTTGATGCTGGGATCATCGAACCTGTAGAAGAATCTGATTGGATAAGTCCTATGGTGGTCTAGGATAAAAAGATAGGATAAATCCACATTTGCGTCGACCTAAGGAAGTTGAATGATGCATGTGTACATGATCCGTTCCTGACCCCTTTTACAGACAAAGTTCTTGAAGGTGTAGGCAGCCAAGAGATGTATTCTTTCATGGATGGCTTCTCAGGATACCACCAGATCCGGATTACAAAGGAGGATCACCATAAGACTACGTTTGTCACTGAGTGGGGCTGTTTTCAATATACAATCATGTCGTTTGGGCTGAAGAATGCACCAGTTGTATTCTCTCGCGTAGTTGTCATTGTCTTTAAATATTTTATTCAAAAGTTCATGCAGGTGTATATGGATGATTGGAATTTCTATGGACTAATTAGCAACCATCTGGACAACCTGTGACTGATGCTGGAAAGGTGTCACTAGCATCAGATCGCCCTAAACTCTAAAAGGTGTATTTTTTGTGCACCATTTGGCATGCTACTGGGGCATATAGTCTGCAAAGAAGGTATGTTGTTCGATCCGACGAATATCATGCTAATCCTCAGTTTACCACCACCGACTAATGTCAAAATTCTTCAGGACACACTAGGGCATACCGAATACTATCACAAGTTTATCAAAGCATGTGTTGTGATTACTACCCCCATGGAGAAACTACTAAAGAAGGATGCATCCTATGAATGGACTCAGGAATGTCAAGGAATTTTTTACACTTTGAAAGCCAAGATGGCCTCTGCGCTCGTACTAGTTTTTCCTTATTGGGATAAGGAGTTCCATGTGCACATCGACGCTTCTTCTATCGTGCTAGGGGTCGTTCTTACGTAGCCGGCTGAGGGCAACCTGGATCACCCAATCGCATATTCTAGTAGAAAGATGTCTTTTTCTTAACAGAATCACACAATAATGGAAATGGAAGGCTTGGAGATGGTCTATGCATTGCAAAAGTTCTAGCACTACTTGTTGGGAAGTCATTCAAGATGTTCACCGATCATTCTTCTTTGCAACACCTAGTCAATAAGCTTGTGTTGGGGCAGAAGATATGTCGATGGTTGTTACACTTCCAGGAGTTTGATTTTGAAATAGTTGTGAATCCAGGGCGATTGAATGTTGGCCTGGATCATCTGTCTCACATCTAGAACAGTGAAGAATCGACCAATATTGATGACGGATTGCTAGATGCGCAATTGTTCAGTGTTGACATTTCAGATGATCACTATGCACCAATTATTCAGTTTTTGGCCACTGGTGTTGCCTCCCAGAACATGTCGACTAACTAAAAGAAGCAGCTGGTAATAAATGCTTCTGATTTTCAATTAATTACTAGATAGTTATATAAGCTTGGACCGAATGAAATCTTGCGATGGTGTATTTTACCGCATGAGCAGGGTCCCATTCTCAAAGAAGCACATGCAAGAATTGTGAGAGGTCACTATGGAGTTCGGGCTACTACGAGGAAGGTGTTGCACGCCGAACTATGGTGGCATGCATTGCATAACGATGCCTATACTATGCGAGGAGCTGCAACATTTGCCAGCGTGTCGATAAACCATCGTAGTGGGACGAGATTCCACTGGTACCATAGGTAACTTTACAACCATTTTATAAATGGGCTGTGGATTTTGTGGGTCCTATTAATCCAGCAGGGAAGTAGACTGGTGAGCGATACATCATTACTGTTATAGCGGATTTAACCACACTAGGTGAATCACACATTGTATGGCCTTCCCCTATCCCGCTGCAGACTCATTAGCCCCTATGGACCACTTTTTTTCTTTTGATGTGTCCTTGATCATCCCTAAAAACATAAGAAAAGTGATATACGCGGCTTTTTCCCCGATAACCGCGTACATACGTGGATATTCCCCTTATAGTCACGTACATCGGGATGTATGAATAATCCAAATACTTTTGGAGCGTTCCTTGACTTAGATTCGACTCATATGACTCCTGGCCTTCCATATGCCTTGAGATCGCACGGATTCGACCTTTCAGTATCCCTTCGAAAAGCTATATAAGGAACCCATTGAGACATTGAAAGCAGAAGAGAGAATTGAGAGTAAGGAAACTATAGTCCATTGTTGCCAGAACTTATGCTTGAGTCTGCATCCCTTTGTCCCTTGGAGCACTATTGTGTTCTTCCCAAGCTTTCCTTTTGCTAGTAAGCTTGCTATTGAAGGGATTGAGGATTGAGGTGGTGGAGGCCCAAGTGGGTGATTCAGTTTCTCCAGTTCGCAGACGTGCCGTCAGAGGTTGTCACTTGTAATCTCTGATTCATATTAATAGAAATATCTTTTCCTGTCCAGTAATGTGTATTTGAATGAATATTGTATCCATTGGAATATGTCAAATGCTTTTACATTATTGATTATATATGCTAGAATAGATCTAACACCATGAAATATAGTATGCTTGTATTGTTTACTTGTTGTTGAGGAAGTATTACATCAATTCAAGTTGAAGATTGGAAAGCTCAACGGGGATCTACTTCAACCGTCCGGAATAAGGTACGAGGTTCAATCCTTTAGTGTTAGATGTTTTATTTCTATTGCATATTGGGAAAGATTGATTTCTGGAGTCTAGCTGTCTGTTGTGGTACCCCAAGCCATAGGAATTTCTCTCCATAACAGAATTGGAGACTCCGCTGGGGATTTCCTAGTAATTATCCTTTGGGGGTTGATTTCTTGGCATTCAATGTATTTGAATTGCTCTCTTTCTCTTGTTTCTGTGTCGGGTATGGGGGCATGTATGCCTGGTAGAGCCTGATTGGTGTGAATTTAGTCTTATCCTGTCTATTTACCTTGGATTTGTGCATCGTTTTCTTCCTGTACACGGGTTTGTCACTTACAGTCGCGTATACACGCGGTTTCCCCTGGGATTTTCGCGTATACACGCGGGTTCACTGCTCACAGTCGCGTATATACTGGTTTTTACCTTTTTGTGGAAGATAGTGGATTGTTGGGTGAATTCTGTTAGTTGCTGAGTCTCCTTTGGCACTGCCTGAGTCTGTTAATACCTCTGTTTCTGACCAAAAACGTTTTTTTAGCCTAAATTTTTTCTTTTAGGAAAGTTCTTGTCATGGAATCTTCGATTTTTTGTTTGAGATTAGTGCATTAGAGTCATTTTACCTTATTGCTTTGCTGGAATGCTGTTTATGTGTGCTTGTAGAGTCTGGGGTGGGTAGAATCATTCTTTTGCTTTTTGTATCTCTTTATTTTCAAAAAATCCAAAAACATTTGCTTATCATCATGCATTACATTTTGCACTTTGCATTGTACTTGCACTAGATCTAGATTTGCTTTGGAGTAATAGTTAGGACTTCATATAGGGAAATTTGCATTCAGCATTTGAAGAAGAGATTGTGCATTACACGTAGTACGCATACCCTATTTTCATGGACACAATGCATTTGCATTGATTGTTAGGTGTGCATTTTGCTTCTTGTTGCATCATAACACCATTAGTTGCACGACCATATCCTATTTTTGAGTAATAAAGCCAACTAAAATCAACGCTAATTAAATTGAATTACACTCTTTTCTTTTCTAGGGTGCACCAAAAATCTTAGGTTTTAGGATCTTGGAATAGTTCATTGGAAGTTAATTCTCCAAGATCACTAAACGACAACAACTAGGTGTCTGTCCAGGGAGTGTGTGAAATCCTTGGTATAACCGACGTTCTCAGGAAGCTCTTCTCAAAAGGGAGTCAAGCACTAGGAAGTGTGAGCGGTTGTTGATTGGGATAACCCCTGGTCGATAACTGTGTAGCACCGGCGATATAGCCATGATTGTATTCGTATCTGGGGGCTCTTTCGGGAGTTTCGGGCTTTGCTACCCTGCCCATACGGTCAATCCCTCCTGCGACTGTCTGCCTGAGTGTTGATTATATTGAGGTGACCTTAGTGACCTTACCTAGGATATCGAGGGGGTACATGTAGAGGTTATTATGCATGTGTCCCGGCCAGGTTGGGGTCGGACAGCACAGTCGGTTTACGCATTGAAGTTGAGGGCCACAATAATTAGTTTCGAACCTTCGCTTGTGGTGACAAGGGCCTCTCAAGCCTCTCCTAGGCGAGACATACCGGCCACATTTGGGAGCTCACTTATCCAACCCTTGTTTGCTTGCATTTGGTTTTATATTTTATTAGTGATTGCTCTGTGCACGCTAGTTGGCCTAAGGTTGACGTAAATAGAGAGTCTTTGCTATTTTTTGAGTCATTGTGGAGTCGGGTGCGGTTCCGCGCCGTTCTCGTCATTTAGCAGGACTTCCGCCTTCTACTTCTCCTCCTCCTTTGGGAGAGGGACCTAGACAATCCAGGCGGACCATGTCACACATTGATTCACACACCATGGGAGATCATTCAGAAGATACATCTGAGCCACCTCCTCCCATTCGCATTGACGATGGGGAATTCATGCCTACTTATGACCCTTCACCCGACCTAACTGAGTTAGGACCTGTGATTTCAGAGATAGGAACCATGCATGATAGACCTAGTCACTCTAGGGTTGACCCCTCGTTGACACATTACTGGTATGGAATGCCGGAAGACGACGAGACTCACTTTGAACCTGCCAGTACTAGCTATGGTAGTTATGCTACGACTGGTTTTCCTATGCACGATTTGACATTTCATGTTGAATCCGATTTTGAGCCTAGCACTATGCCTGGGGGCAATCCCATGCCTTACCTTGCGGAGAGGTTTGGGAGTACTAGTCACATTGCACCTTCCATCCCAGTGGTGGAAGCTCCATCTTATATACCTCCTAGGTCTAGAGTTAGTGATCCAATAGGGATACCAGGTTCCAGACGAGTGACGATAGGCACTAGTACATATCTTATTACAAAGATTCCTTCATCCTCGCTTCTGAGTTCTTCAAATGTAAACCCTCCACCTTACTCACGTGGTCCTTCGAGTCGGCACGTAGCTACGAGTCATATCCATACTGCGATTACTAGACCAATTGTGTCTCAAGCCTACATACCACCCGTGGTTTCGGGAGGTTATGTTAATGTTTCTAGAAGTCAGATTGCTACTTCCACGACATATAATCCTACTTCCGGTATGTATATTCCTACTTCCGAAATGTATATCCCTACCTATTGAGTGTCTCATGGGACATCGCAAGAGGTGACCTATGGACCCTATTATGGGACGCAGTATGGACAGGTCTCTTCACCTTATGGAGGCGGGTATTCACAACCTTCTTACTCTCCTAATTACGGCTTTGTAGCTCCTACTAGTCAAGGTCCACCTCATTATGGTACTTCCACGCCACCCTATACGGGTCATACAGGAGGAGGTCACTATGGCCAAGGTCATGGTGGTAATCAATCATATATGAACCAGGGAGCGGTCCATAGACCTCATCATCCTAGGCTCCCTTTCCTCGTGACACTCAATCTACCTGACTTATCGAGACTTACGAACGATCCTGTGGCTCATGACCCGGCTTGGCCGGCTGTCCCTACCAAGCTTCCTTCGGACATACCCAAGTTCGAAGGCAAACCAGGAGAGGATCCGAGTGAACACGTTACGACATTCCACCTATGGTGCTCTTCCAATTCATTGCATCAGGACTCAGTCCGTTTGAGACTATTTCAATGCATCCTTACAGGGCCTGCGGCGAAATGGTATATAGAGTTACCTAGGGGTGCCTTTACTTTGTTCGACGACCTTGCGATGACTTTCCTTAATCACTTCCAGCTACCAGTACGCTATGATGTTGGTACTGAACTCTTGTCGACATTTCAGCAAGATAAAGCCACCCATATTTCTGATCATATTCAGGAGTGGCGTAGACGAAAGAGATTAATTAAAGCCTGTATACTGCTGGAGTTCCTCCTTGAGTGGTTCCTCAAATCTTTATTGCCATATATAGCGAAGGATGTTTCCACATCTGGAGTGCAGAATGAGGAACAAGCCATCTTTAGGGCGCAGGAGCTAGACTTGATCTATGCTCAGTCTAGTTTGTTATATGAGATTATACCCAACGCTCCTCGTTCTAGTATCGATCCCAAGGTCAAACCTGGACCACATGTCGACGACATTGTGGGTAGTGCAAGTAAGAAACCTGAAGGTTCGGTTGTGAAACAAGTTACTCAGTTGTCAATCAACCAATCTGCCTTGGGACAAGCTACGGCTTCGTCTCAGCCTGCCCAAACGGTGAATGTACTTGTTGTGCAATCGTCCGACCAGAAGGGTAACCAGCAACCCGGACGGAATAGAAAAAAGGGTAAAAACAACAATAATAAAAAGGGTGGGAATAAGAACGAAAATGCCAACAATAATGACAAGAACGGTAAAAATGCTGGGGGGGACAAGCAAAATAAACGTAAGGTTAAGTTTCCTTGCAAGCTATGTAAGGACGATCACCTCACTTACTTGTGCCCTAGAATGGATGAAGCTTCGAAGTTCATAGCACAGGGCCCAGCTGTGTTAACGAACCCTTTACCGCATAACCAGAATATGAACTCAAAGTCCCATGATCAATCTAGTGATGAAGATCCATCTGAAACTAGTGGTCGTGGGTGCATTAATATGGTTCGTGCCGCGAAAGTTGTGACATGTGCGAAAGATTATACTTCGTCACAACCCAACCCAGGCAAAGAACCTGATCCACCAGGAACCCCTTTGCGCATTGAGAAACCTGCGGATAAACCTGAGGCTGCACCTCACATTACTAAGGGGGTACTTAAGCGTTCGGGTCATAACCCAAATGCCCGAGCCACCCAAAATTATTCAGTTGTCGAGGACTTGGGCCATACTCCTTGTGCGATGTCTGCATTGGAAGTGCTTCAGAGTTGTCCGTCGCAAAGGAATGCTTTGCTTTCCACTCTTGGTGTGAATGGTGATGATTCTTCCTCAGTGATCAAATTTGAAACCGCAGGACATCAGTCTCGCTTGCCCTACTATGTGTCCCTTTTGGTACATGTAGAATGTCTTAATATGATCGTCAAGCGCACTGTGATTGATGAGGGTGCTGCTGCTTCTGTGATGTCTTTGTCTTGTTGGAAGGGTCTCGGTTCTCCTGAGTTGTCAAAATATACGACCATGTTAACTACTTTTGATGGGAGATCGTTTAGGCCGCATGGTATCCTTCCTTCCCTTAAAATCCATTTGGGAGGGAAGACCATTGCGATAGAGGTTGAGGTGGTTGATGCACCCCTCGACTACAATCTCTTACTGGGAATGAACTGGATGTATAGTATGCAAGCCACTGCGTCTTCCATGTTTCGCGTTGTATGCTTTCCTCATAATGGGAAGATTGTAACGATTGATCAAATGGCATTCAAGAATCTGCCTGTTACTACATCTTCGGAAGCTTCGGTTCCGAAAGTTGAACATTCCCAGCCGGCAACTGGGAGTGTGGGTGTAGGCATGTATCCGTCCCTCATGGGAACCTTTAGTTGTCCTGCACCCGTCCTCATGATAGGATCTAGTTTTGATGGTGCTTCGACGTCTACGAGATCGGTGCCTTTTCGCATAAGTCATATGGGAGATCCTTGGATTCTTCCTTCACCGAGTCCTTCGAGTGAGGCCATCGAGACGAGCGTGCCGTTTCCTGCAGTCATGATAGCTTACCAAGCTAATATCCAGTCTGCTGCAGAGCCTTGTTCTTCCTATTCGCAGACAGATGAGGAAGACCCCTATGTGCTGTCGGCATGGGCAGTACAGTCTTCTCATGCCCACGACTGCCTTAATGCGGTTTTCCCTTCAGATGAAGCGATTATAGAGGCTATGTCGGGAGTTGAGCCACCATGGGAGGAACTTCATCATAGATCATACTTCCTTCCAAAGCTTGACCTTTTGGAGCATGAGGATTATAGGGATATTCTTAGTCAAAAAGTTGGTAGACCCATGATTCCATTAAGCTCTCTGGTCAGATGGCTGATGGAAACATGGCGAACATATCGTCAACTATTCCTATCAACATTTCTCGCAATCCTGGTACAATTGAGAATGTCTACATTGGGGCAGATTCTTCCCAAGATGAGATTCGGGAGTATACCGAGCTATTCAAGGAATTCCGTGATATTTTTGCTTGGTCTTACGATGAGATGCCAGGGATTGACCCTCGGATTGTCGAACATGAGATTAAGACTTACCCCAATGCTAAGCATGTTCGACAGTGTTTACACGCGGTAAATCCTAGGAAAGCACCCGCCATAAAGGCATAGATTGAGAAGCTATTGAAAGCTGGTTTTATCTATCCCGTTCCCTTGACGGAGTGGGTTTCAAACCCCGTTCCGATGGATAAGAAGCAAGGAGCGATCCGTATATGCACTGATTTCTGTGATTTAAATCGTGCCCGTCCTAAGGATAACTTCCCCACACCGTTTATAGATCAGATTTTGGATGAGTGTGCGGGTAGCGAGGTGTTCTCCTTTATGGATGGCTTTTATGGGTATAATCAGATTCAAATTAAACCCGAGGACCAACATAAGACCGCATTTATTTGTCCTTGGGGAAAATTTGCGTATCGAAAAATGCCTTTCGGCCTTAAAAACGCCGGAGCTACGTTTCAGCGGGCGATGACCTTGATCTTCCACGATCTCAAGTCCATTATTGAAGTATTTTTGGATGACCTCGCTGCTCATTCTCGCATGAGGATGTGTCATTCTTATCACTTGAGATTGTTGTTCGAAAGATGCCGGCACTGTGTTGTTAGATTAAACCCTCATAAGTGCATCTTTTGCATGAAATCAGGTCGTTTGTTAGGATTTATCGTTTCAAAAGAGGGTATAAGAGTCGACCCTTTGAAGGTTGAGGCAATACTTCAGTTGTCTCCCCCGCGAAATATTCGTCATCTTCAGTGTTTGCAAGGCATGGCAAAATTTCTACGAATATTTGTGGTCAACTTTGCAAATTTGACTAGAGGTTTCATGCGTCTCCTGAAGAAGGATACTCCCTTTAAATGGGATGAGCGAGCCCAGGAGTCCTTCGATGCACTTAAGCGAGCCCTAGCATCAGCCCTGGTGATTAGTCCTCCAGATTATAGCCGTGATTTCCTATTATATGTGGCCGCGTCTTTAGAGACGATTGGTATGGTTTTGGTTCAAGAGGATGAGGAGCTCCAAGAGCATGTCATATATTATCTAAGCCGAAACCTTATTGATGCAGAGATTCGGTATTCTCATGTCGAGAAGCTTGCCTTAGCTATCGTACATGCGGTGCAGTGTTTGAGACATTATATTCTCCTTCACCGGACCTTGGTTGTTGCCCATGTCAATCCGTTTCAATTCGTCCTCACACGTAGGATGATTGGGGGAAAATATAATAAATGGATTGTCATCCTGCAAGAGTTTGATCTCGAATTTGTTTTGGCAAAATCGAAGAAATCTTTAATCTTTGCAGAGCTCATATCGAATTTTCCGAGCGAGGCTAAGGAGTTGGTATGTGAAGATACGTTCGTTGATGAACACATTTTCTTAATCTCAACGGCTGACCCATGGTACGGGGATATCATAGTATATCTGCAAACGCAAAGGACCCCTACTCACCTCTCGCGAGATGAACGAAGACGATTACGTCATGTCTCCAAGAACTACCTCATAGTGGACAATACTTTGTACTGCCGTGGAGTAGATTCCCTTTTACGACGTTGTTTAACTCATGATGAGGCTGAGGTAGTGCTTAATGATTTCCACGGAGGGATGTGTGGTGGTCATTTATTTGGGCTTTCTACAGCTCAAAAGATTTTGAGAGCAGGTTATTTCTGGTCGTCGATCTTCAAGGATTGTATTGAAGCGGTCAAGAGGTGCCACCCTTGCCAGGTGTTCGCACGTAATATGCGCTCGAAGCCTGCCCCGTTACACCCTATTATCACCGCCGGTCCCTTCACCAAATGGGGGCTCGATTTTATGGATTGCAACCTGGCTTCGGCTGGGGGGCACCATCATATCATAGTGGCTGTCGATTACTTCACGAAATGGGATGAGGCAATGCCTACAGTAAAATCCGACGGTGAGACAGCCACTCACTTTGTATTCAGCCAAATCATTTCTCGGTTCGGGATTCTGAGAGAGCTTGTCACTGACCGTGGCTCGCACTTTCAGAACCATATGATGGAAGAGTTGGCATCCAAGTTAGGGTATAAGCAAGAGCACTCCTCTTCTTACTATCCTCAAGCGAATGGATAGGTTGAAGCAGTGAATAAATCACTTAAGTCCATTCTCCAATGAACCATCGCACAAAGCAAGACGAATTGGCATATTATGTTATACCCTGCTTTGTGGGCATATCGAACCGCGGTAAGGACTGCCACTGGTTTTTCTCCATATCAGCTTGTGCATGGAGTGGAGTCGATATTGCCGGTTGAATGTGAGATTCCTTCATTGAAGTTAGCCGTGGAACTTTTACCAGACACTTCGCCTTTGGAGGAGCGCTTGGTTCACCTTGAACAACTCGCCGGAGCAGCGTAGAGATGCCTTGGTGACTCTAGAGGTTAATAAGTGTCGCGTAAAGGCCCAATACGATAAGTCTGTCCGTACAAGAGTGTTTAGTGAGGGAGACTTGGTCCTTTTGTGGGATCAATCGAAAGAACCCTTAGGGGCAGGGAAGTTCAATCCTATGTGGCATGGTCCTTACGTAGTCAAGCGTGTGTTAGAGAAGGGTGCCTACGAGTTAGTGGATTACGAAGGGATGGCCTTGGCAGAGCCTAGAAATGGGCTCTATCTCAAAAAATACTATGCATGATCTTTAGCCAAGGCTGCTTGTTGTATATTATTGTACAGCTTTTTTGCATAGTTAGGTCTTGTTTATCATGATCGGGTTTGTGATTAGTTTCCATTTCCTGTGGCAGATGTCAATGGAATCTTCCACCTACATAGGATTCGCGGATGGTGCAAGCCGTCACACTCAACACTAAGCCTCAGCTGCTTGGATGATTTATACTCCTATGGGTCAAGTACTGTCTTCAGGAGGTGTATGTCTACAGCCATCTTCCAACAATATTGCTGAATATAGCACCGTTATCGAGCTTCTACGGGATGCCATTTCGCATGGTGTTCTCTCTCTTGAGGTACGTCTTGATTCAGAGTTAGTAGTGTCACAGCTCAATGGTTTGTACCATGTTAGAGATCCGACGTTATTGAGGAGATTCTTACGTGTGAGATTGTTAGAACGACAATTTGAGAGTATAACATATATACACATTCCAAGAAATTATAATCAAGTTGCTGACTCATATGCTAACTATGTGTTAGATTGGCATTTGTTTCATTCATCATAAATTAATCATAAACACAATTTTTACACATGTAAATAAATAAACCGATCACCATAAAACTTTTATATATATCAAAATGTGGTAATACATAGTGTCATAATACAAAATTGGGGCTTTGAAAGCCACCATCATATACACGGTAGTACAAAATAGATACACTCCCAGGTGTCTAGTCCTGTGGAGGTAGAGGAGGGTTGTGATCATGATATGTCACCACAGCTCTAGCTAGCCGCCGGAATAAACGCACCCATGTGCGTGGTACACCCACCACCTGTCTCTACATAGCCTCAGGCAAGTCCTCGACTTGCGCCATGGGAACCCTGTGAGTCAGTCACACGAAGTTGGTATGGATGTTTTGGAGCATTCGCTCCGCATCCACATCGGTGATATCGTCTCCTATTCCCCTCTGTCTATGACGTGGGAAGCCCTCTGGTCGCCGTGGTCCCACATCTGCACATGAATGGTAGATGTCATTATGTATTGTCACCCAAAACCATGTCTTTTTGATTCCATATAATCAAGAAAACACAAAAAAATTAAATACTTCAAAATTTTTAAAAAGAGTAAGGGTCAAGATTCGTTACCTATGTCTCCATATGCTGATCTTGGTGGCAATGGCATGTTCGGATCCCCCTGGAAATCTATCCCTGCATAGGGGTAGTCATCTATGGAAACAATCTGTCGTCGCCACCATGGAAAAAAGTCTGATGGATAAGGGTTGGCCACCCTACCACCCCCCAGTCTGCGCATCGCGTCTGCCCAACGTTGTTGGGCCGGATCTTGAACCCCCTGGAGAGGAAGATCCACTCTAGGGCTCAATCCTGGAACACGCTTGAAGAAAAACGTGCTCAAAATGCTGTTGAACCCGAAGTTCCGTATCCTACCTGCCTTGCACTCACTGAGCTGGTGTTTCATGTTGCTCAGTAGTGAAGTGCTCCAGTCATAGATGGTCGGTGTCATACACTCCACCGCATAGAACATCAATGGCCGAGAGGCCTGATGGAGTGATGCTAAGCCTTCTATCCTGCCCAGCGTCAGTAGTATGGCCTTTAGGCCCAGCACCTGTATAGCGTTGGTGGGAACTTGGATCCCCACCTTCTCAGTCTCTGGGTAGCAGTACACAGCTATGTACTCATCGATAGTAATCCCATGACCTGGCCCTCCTCGGGCACGAAGGTTCACCATCTCCCCTCATCTAGATAGACCTGTGATAAAGTAGATATCCTCCACCTCAATGCTGAGGGACATACCGTCTATCCGGAAGGACTCTGATTCTGGATCCCAATAGTCTACCAGCATCTGTAGCAGTCCTGGTTTGGCCCTCAAGCCACCTAGGCACCAAAACTTGTAGAGTCCGCATCTTCTTAGAGCTTCTTGATCCATTCTGTCAGCCCTTACTGCTTCCTCTACTTCACCATGCTCGCGTTCTCGCCACTCTAGCACCATCCTGCATGAGAAATTGACCAAATGTCCATTAGATTCTTGTAAATCCTTTTGCGCGGCGTCATACGTGGCTATTTTGCAAACAGCCACGTATGTACGCGGGTTCCAACCCCTTTTCCGCGTATAGCCAGCCCTATACGTGGAAAAAGCCTCGATACCCGCATGGGCCACAGCGCTCATGTAGAATCGGCCTTAATAAACTCATTTGACCATGAAAACTTGTAAAAATTATATTGAAATGCAAGCAGAGAACATAAGTAAATACCTGGAAGAAACGGTTGTGAATTCCGCCGGCTGGATCTCCTGGAATTTGCAATTGAAAATCAGAGCTCCAATGGGTAAAAGTTTCAAATGATTTCTATTTTTTACTATTTATAGAAAAAATTTAAATATTTGAAAAATTTTACCCCATTTCCTATAGTTTTGACCGTTTCTAATCATTTTGGACCGTTTCTGACCTAATCTGTGATGTAGAAGACCGTTTTCAGTGCCGTTTCAGCCTTTGTATTTTCCTATTCGTACTGATCTCAGGTATAACGTCTACACTGGCATATAGGTTAGGTTCACCACCGTTTGCATGTTGCATGACCTTATGACCATGTCACTATATCCTTAGGTACGAACCCACTCTATTATGTCACGGAACCTTCTTGCTGCTATAGAAGTGGCATGATATGAGTGGTAGAGCCTCACCTTATATGGGTACCCTAGTTAGCGCCTTATTTGCATTTGGTGCCCATACCGATGTTTCTCCCTTTAGGGTGTGGGAGTCCGTTGTATAGTATTGCCATGACATTTAGCAAGAGCCTCATACTCCTCTTGATCTTATGCTGGCCATGATCCCCCGGACTCCCTTGTATCAAGTTGTGAATGCATTATCATGAGCTTTGCCTATCTTATTGAGCTTTATGCCGGCTCCCCTAACATTGCGTTTCAGCCATATAGCCCGAGCTTGTCTCG
>LPNX010459729.1:5338-41216 GCA_001517045.1 Pseudotsuga menziesii | reverse complement strand
TGTATATCACATCCATTGGTTGGGTTATAGTTTGACTTTAGGAGCTGTACTCGTTTATCTGAGTTTTATCTCCACCGACTGGTTATGCTTCCAGTCCCTATGGAGCTTCTATTGATGCTTCATGCGTCATAGAGATGTCCCAGTTTTTATATCGAGTCTATGCTGCCTTCATTAGTCACCATACGTCGTTATTCTCTTGTTCAAAGGAAGTTAAAACCTGAGTTGGCCATTCCTCAGTTATCTTGACTTTGCATGTCAACCATTCTCGGTACAGTTACTGGTTCATGCACCTTATGATCGAGTCCTTCCACATTATACAGCATTGCTGAGTACCTCGTGTTGGATGATGAGGGATGCCCTAATACCCTCCTTCCAGCGGATTTCATCCCATCGAATTCAGATCATTTATTCTGGGATTGGAGTCTAGAGTCATTTTGAGTGCCTTGAGACTTGCAGTCATCAGTGGCAGGTTCTCTCGCCATCAACAGTTTTGGGAATACATCAATGTCCCCTGATTGATGGATTCTCTCAAGTGTTCGACCTCAACACATTTATTCACACTTGTCAGTTTTCACTCTAGTACCTTGATTCCCATTTTCATTATTGGTGGGTGATCTCGCGTCTGTTAACGATATACATCAATGACCGGTAATCAGACGATGGAATACTATGTTCGACCTCAACACCTCTATTCACATAGTATGACATGTACTCGTAGCGGTGTGTGTAGAAGACCTTCCAGATTGGTGGCATCCACTATATGCTACCTCCTTGATCGTGCCAGTGTTCATGAGATTTCAGCTCTCGTGACTTGTTCCAGTATATGTCAGACATTTCCAGCCACTATGGAGATCTTGATCTATTGTATATCTTCAGCCTTTGTGGAGATCATGGTCCTTTGTATATCTTCATCATGGAGATTCTGATATATGTATATTGTATGTGGCGATGACCACATATGTGTTATCCTGGTTCATGCCTATTCATGGCCATTGTACTCTTATGTATCCGGGATTGCTATATGTATTTGCAGTTATATGCAGAGTTGTATTATTGTATTATGCTGATTGGGTGGCTGGTCTTCCATTTGGGTACCTTCATCACTTCACTTCTGGGATGGACTTATAATGTATTTCGGCCATCGTATAACCCCTCTGATCTCATACATTAGGGGGCATCTGTTATAGCGGATTTAACCACACTAGGTGAATCACACATTGTATGGCCTTCCCCTGTCCCGCTGCAGACTCATTAGCCCCTATGGACCACTTTTTGTCTTTTGATGTGTCCTTGATCATCCCTAAAAGCATAAGAAAAGTGATATACGCGGCTTTTTCCCCGATAACCGCGTGCATACGCGGATATTCCCCTTATAGTCGCGTACATCGGGATGTATGAATAATCCAAATACTTTTGGAGCGTTCCTTGACTTGGATCCGACTCATATGACTCCTGGCCTTCCATATGCCTTGAGATCACAGTATTCGACCTTTCAGTATCCCTTTGAAAAGCTATATAAGGAACCCATTGAGACATTGAAAGCAGAAGAGAGAATTGAGAGTAACGAAACTATAGTCCATTGTTTCCAGAACTTATGCTTGAGTCTACATCCCTTTGTCCCTTGGAGCACTATTGTGTTCTTCCCAAGCTTGCCTTTTGCTAGTAAGCTTGCTATCGAAGTGATGGAGGATTGAGGTGGTGGAGGCCCAAGTGGGGGATTCAGTTTCTCCGGTTCACAGACGTGCCGTCAGAGGTTGTCACTTGTAATCTCTGATTCATATTAATAGAAATATCTTTTCCTGTCCAGTAATGTGTATTTGAATGAATATTGTATCCATTGGAATATGTCAAATGCTTTTACATTATTGATTATATATGCTAGAATAGATCTAACACCATGAAATATAGTATTCTTGTATTGTTTACTTGTTGTTGAGGAAGTATTACATCAATTCAAGCTGAAGATTAGAAAGCTCAACGGGGATCTACTTCAACCGTCCGGAATAAGGTACGAGGTTTGATCCTTTAGTGTTAGACGTTTTATTTCTATTGCATATTGGGAAAGATTGATTTCTAGAGTCTAGCTGTCTGTTGTGGTACCCCAAGCCATAGGAATTTCTCTCCGTAACAATTACTGGAACTGAATATCTCACTAGGTGGGCAAAAGCTGCACCAGTAATGGATTGTTCTGCTGCAACTGCAGCGACGTTCATCCTTGAAAACATCATGACACGGTTTAGGTGTCCGGGGATCTTGATGAGTGACCAGGGTAGTCAGTTCATCAACCAGACTGTGAAAGCGCTAATTGAGGAGTTGCGGGTGCAACATAAGAGGATTACACCATACCATCCACATGCGAATGGGATCGTTGAAGCATTCAACAAAATCTTGGAAACAGTGCTGACTAAGGTATGTAACGCTAACCGTGATGACTGGGACCTAAAAATTCCAGCGGTGCTATGGGCCTATCGCACTACTTGTAAATGGCTAACCGATCAGTCACCATTTAAGCTGGTCTATGGGAAAGAGGCGGTCATGCCCATGGAGTATATTGTTCCCTATCTGCGCATTGCCGCGGCGATGGGCATGGATGATGCAGAAGCATTAGAAGAATGAATTACGCAATTGATCCAACTTGAAGAAGACCACTTCATTGCTGGCTTACACCAACAGGTTGCAAAGGATTGACAAAAGGCGTGGCATGATCACCACATTGAGAAAAAATAGTTTGCAGAAGGATATTTGGTGATGTTATGCGATAGTATGTTCATAAACCATCCCGTTAAGTTACAAATGCACTGGTTAGGTCTGTATCTTGTTCATTCTATTACTTCTAGTGGTGCAGTTCAATTACAGCAATTAGATGGTGCAGTATTAACGACGCTTGTTAATGGGAGTCACCTTAATCCCTATAGGTCGGGGCTAGCGATGCGCACTACTGAGGCGCTGTAAAAAAAAAATGAATATTTTAAGTCAGAGCAGCAAGGTGATCCCTAGGGGAAAGGCTGCGTAAGGTTAAAGTTTGTAGCGATGACTGGTCAACCATGTGCAACAGTTGCAGGGCTATGGGTTGGTCAAATCAAGTAATAAATGTAGGTAGTTAAAATAGTTGGTCGACGACGCTCGGTGAAGCGACCCACATTAATGATTGATTCGATCGTTAGAGAAGTAAGATTGTCGGCAGATTTGGCGTCATTAATACTAGATTTAGTAATAATGGTGATAATAGATTTGGAGATGATGAGTTTTGAGTTGGAGGTGGCTATTAAAAGCATACAGGATGTGAGAGGATGGCATTGTTCAGTTAAGCGAGCAGAGTGTGAAGCCGAGGGAGGATTGTGCAGTGTGGTGTGAGGCGCTATTGAGTGAGTTGTAGTGTTGCAAGTTAGCGCAGTCGAGTGCATTTTAAGGTGTTGAGGTGTGGGGCATGCTGAGCGACCTCGACGCCATTGAGATTTCAAGTGAGTACGAGTCCCCTATTCGACCCATGGCAGTTGAAGAATAAATTATGAGCATGACAGTTGGTTCATCGGCCATTCCCAAGTGGAAGCAGTAGGCTCAGAGGCCCAGTCCCACGCCGCCGCAGAAGAGGCAAACTCACACATCGACGAGAGTGCAAGGAGAAGGAACTGCACAGATCGGGCTGTCGAACTTGGGAGCTCTTGATTTCGCAACACCTCGGGGTGTCTCTGTTCATGACATTTTGGGATATTTCTTTCCTATGCGTTCAGGAGCCAAGCGGAGGCAGCCTTCAAAGAATCAGAAGTATCCACCAAAACTGTCGTCGCTGTTGGAGGGGATGAAGTGCTCAGTCGACATCATCCCTGCATTGATCAGGTTGAAATTTGAATACCACGACTTTCTATTGCTCAAAGATGTCAGGGATGAGCCCTATGAGTCAATTTCAACCGGGACTGGTGCCCCAATTCAGCAGATTCCTCAACCCTAGGCGAGTGGGTTAGATCAATCTAGATTGTTGGGGCTCATCAATATGCCTCATTTTTGGCGATTGAATGAATCCCATGCATGTGTGAAGTAACTATTGGCTTGTTTTCATGGAGGGACATTTTGGTTGAATACGTCAATCCCTATTACAGTAGATTTGATCACAAGCATCATAGGCTTGTCGAAGGCTGGGGAAGATCCGCACAGTATATCCGTGGGCGGGATACTAACAAAAATCTTGCCAAGCAACTGAAAGAGCGCTTTTTCTTACAGCATGATGGTCGTGCTTATCGCATCAATAGCATTAACTCACAGGTGGTGCGCATTTGCGCAAGGATTATGGCGAGCAAGGTCATTCGGGGAAACCGACCAATCCAATGCAATTCAGGTGTTGTCGGCTACGCCCAGAAGTGTGTTGAGGGGGTGCAAATGAATTGGTCTTTGTTTCTGCTGAATCAGTTGCTAAAAGACGCACTTGCTGCTCAAGTTGGGCAATCATTTTCGTATAGTTGGTTGTTGATTCTTATTGCACTAGTTTCCTAGGTGGAAGTGGAAGACTACCAACCGATGATAGTTGATGCGGTAAAGGTGTGTCGAGGTGCAAGGTATCAAAAATTATGGTGGTTTGAAGAGCCCAGTTGACATATGGACTGTGCCATTCATTTTTGGGTTTATTAGGAAGCATTGCAATCCACGGTCATTGCCATTCCCTGAGTCTCTCCTTATGTCACGGCCAAGTATCAGCGGATTCTTCGGTTTTCCATCGGGCCCCACTCTATCTATATTCAGGAGTGGAAAGACCCCGACCAGCAATGGCTACCTTTTCCTTACAAATTCACAACAAAAGAATTGGATGTCATTGTCCAAGAGTGGTCGATGGAGTGGCAAAACCCAGTGAGTCAGGAGGAATTGTCTAAAGAGTAGCCACTGGACGCCTCAGAAGAACCTGCCCAGAAGGAGCTGAGCACTCATGAATCTGACAACGAGTCGTCAATGGACACTAAGGATGAAGCACAATGCATGTGGGAGGAGAATCGCACCAAATGGCACCAGAAATATGAGGCAGGTAGTGGCACCAGGTCAGGGATGGAGGACCAACTGTAGCGGTTTTTCAAAGTGGTCACTAACTCATCCGTAGATGCGATTAAGGTGATCCGAGAGTCAAACCATGAATAATTATGTGTGGTAAGAGATCAATTAGATTCAATTTTTGGTATTGTTTCTAAGCAGACATCTGTGAGACCCATGATGCAGGACATCTCGTCGATTAGTACTGAGCCCCAGGCCAAGAATGTGCAAGTTCCCTTGACTATGATCGACGCGGGAAATGAGGAAATTCACCAGTTGCTGCGACCGATCCAAAATGTGGATTTGGGCCGGAACAAGTTGTCCGCTATGGCATTAGTGGAGTTGCAGCACGTTGCCGCCCTAGAATTGGCATAATGACAGCAAGAACTGACTTAGGGCTATGTCAAGTCATAGAGAGTCATAAAGAAGTTACAAAAATAGGCAGACGAGCTACATTAGGTTTGGGTGCAGCTAGCAGAAGAGAAAGTTCGAAAGATCGACGCCTTGAAGGTGACACAGGCTGAGATGCAATGAAAGGCTGTTGAAGAGATTACGGAACTGAAAAATGTGCAAGATCGCATGATCGTTGAATAGGCACAGATGTGTGCCAGGTGCGACGAAGTCGAGCAGGCTGTTTCTGAATCCTGCCAGCACATTTTTGAGAACATGGTAGAAATCACTCTAGTTGAAAAGGCCAAACAATTGGGGAAAAATATTGTTCAGCTTTAGGATACCAACATGATGCTCAATTCCCTGGTACAACCTACGATGTTTCTAGAGCAAGTTGTGGAAAGGAAAGCCTCCATTGAAGACATCGCAACTCAGTTCAAAAGCATGGAGTGAGAATCCAAAGCCATTATGGAAGTGACAACATAGTTTTGGCAGAGCGTTGTCTAGGACGAGCAGCTTGATCAACTAACTGCGCAAGTGAAAGAAGCTGAAGGTCAATTGATGACCTTGAAGACACCACTAAGGGCCATGCCACTGATGGTACAGATCACACGGGCCGAGGAACTGAAGGATTTACAGCAGAGAGTCGCCCGTGCGCAGGAATGCCAACAAAAGCATCGCGCTCAACTTGATGAATTTTAGGAAATCGATGGACAGTTGGTTGTTAAAGTAGTCGCCACACTGCAGGAAGTACAAGAGCATCAACAAATAGTCAACATCAAGGCCAGAGAATAGCACCCAATGAAGCAAGCTTTGACTAATTGTCAGAGTACTGCCGACATAGTCCAACTTCAGGTTCGTGAGATTATGTAGTAATTTGAATATTTCAAGGCATGGACATCGGCACATACCATGTCAACTTGACATGGCTCGCGGACGAGCCACAAGACTGTGTTGGGGGCATGTTGTCAAGGGTTTTGGTAAGTGAGTTGCGCAGCGATGCGGCGGCTACACAACCTCACGCGGTACCACGCAAGGCCAAATTAGTGTGATGGGTGGAAGAATAACCGCTTTGAATATTTTTTATGTTATTTGACCAAGTTTTGTTGTAATAGGTCATTAGCAGTTATAATTTAGTTAGAAGTGGACTCTCAATGTAATGGTGCAAGCCTATTATAGATCTAGTTTTGCAAGTAGATAAAGAAGAAGAGGAGGAGAAATAAGAGCATCATGATCATCATAGGAGAATCACATCAAAGGATAATTGTGGCATAAGGTCTAGTGTGATCTGGTTTTTGAATAATTCCCTGTGTATCTACGATTTATCTGGGTCTTTTCCTGATGTATGCAGTCTCCAGTTTTGGAGAAGAATTGTGTAATTTGGATCCTTTGCACAAGATTAATATGATATGACAATTGTTGATCTAATTTGTTATGATGTTGCGACCTATTTTGTTATGATGTCGCTATGATTTAGTCTCTTTCTGTTATATTGATGCAATCTGTTTTAAAATCTGTTGCTATCTATTGCACTATGAGTTGATATGTTTTATGAACAATGATGCAGTATTAGCGATAATGTGACAACTGTACGATGCTGTGGAAATAAATCTATCATGACTGCATAGTTCTGAATACCTTCTGCAAGATGTGGAAATGGTTAAATATGACTGCAAATATCTGGATCTAGTAGTTATGGTGTCTCCCGTCGGATCCCCATATCCTTCGGCCCTGCTATCAAAAACTATGTTCCGACAGCTCTCCCTTGAACATCTCCGATGAGACCTCACCTGCTCTATAGATGTTGTTGGGCAGGGTAAAACATGTCTGAGCCAGTGCTCAGGGAGATTCCCCTGGGCATTGATAGAGTGAGAACCCCTGTCGACGAGGCTTTGTTGGTGGGTTTCGCCAAAAAAATGGTTCCATTGTTAGGAACTAGTTGCTATTAAGAGGATGATATGTTTTGGCATCTGAAACGACCGGAGATCGAAGGGTGGTTTGATATAAAGTTGCGGGATTTTTCCACCTACAATTAATACACATGCATACTTGTTATCTGGCTTTAAAGTTGGTGTCTTCTCTAAGGCCATCCATTCTACATCTACAAAATATTCTAATCGTTGAAGCACCAAATAAGTGGGCTGATATGTAGAATGGAACTCACATAGGGCCTTCTTATCCACAGTTATGGTTTCGTGCAAAAAATCCAATTGATTTTCGTAGGATCTATGCATATTTGGCATGTTGCTTAAGGGGATTCGCAAGGGACATAACATCTTTATTTATTTGATTTATTCTCTCTCACAACTCCTCCAACAACTTCTACCTCTCTTTTAACAACACCAATATTCTAAACCAGTAAAAATTATTTTGATCTTTACAGTAGCCATGTACAATTGTTCATGACTCACATTTAAGTTTACAACCAAATGTGGTAAATAGTCCATGAGTTTTTTGTTGTTGTTGAATCTCCTAGAATTGCATAGCTTTGAGCTAAAGTTTCAACTCCTTAGTTTTGACATGTAGAGTTTCCTTCATGACCATAATAATATCTCCATGCTTTCCTTAGAATGGGTAGGAGAAATAGTCTTTCATAATAGGGACTCTTTGGTTCTTAACTATGCCCACATTCCCTCGAACCATACCTAAACAACTTCCACCACCTATTCGACCTACTAGAGAGTGTTTCATTTGTGATCTCTTTCTATAGAAACCTCAATGAGTCAAAATTCCAACTCTTATTTGCTGAACTCCAATGCTTCCTGATCCTTCTCCACACATGATATCCACTTCTCATCTTCACCTATAATTTTCATCACGTAGATCAACTATGAGCTATACCACTACTAAATTTTTGCATGATGGGTGGTGTAAACAGTGGCTAATATCCAATTAAGTGGTTAGTCACTAGCAATGAATGGGTTAGACCGAAGGATATTGTTTAGGAATCAACCCCTACTTATGGTTGTGTCAAATGGTGGATCCCCAACAATCATTCTTGATTAGCCTCTAAAAAGAATGTTACCACATCTATCTGCTCATAGAATATCTAGAACATCACTTGGTAATGTGTGAGATCCAATGCAAGTTGTTTAATTCACACCATGAGTTAGAAGTTGTCTAAAAGTGGTCATATGGGAGGAGATTGTCTAATAGTGATCATATGGGAGGAGGAATGTGGTGATTTTGGTTTTTAGGCCCTAGGTTAAAATTCACCAAGTTTCATTGAATGGATTTTGGAAGCGAGTTGAAACTCACCATAACTCGATAATTGAGGCTCTAATGGAAAAAAACATCAGTTTTAATGAAATCATGACATTGGTTTACCACTAGGGACGCCACTCTGTTGTGATTCCATGGATTGTTCATTGTCTATCTCTACAATTTTTGCAATTAGGTTTTTCTCAATAACAAGTAATGCAATTTTTGCAACTAGGTTTTGCTCAATAACAAGTAATGCAATTTTTACATTAGAGGGTAAATTTTTGGAAACCGTTCCAAATGAGGGTGTGGGAATTGTGGTCATCTATACCTTTCCCAAACACACTTGTAAGAGGTTATGAAACTCAATTTTGTCTCTCGGTTTGGTTTTTATGCCCTAGTTGAAATTTATCCATTGTCCTTAAATGAATTGAGGAAGTGAGTTAAAAATCACCATAACACAATAACTAAGGCTTGAATGGAAAGACCATCAATTATGTTAAAATCATGACATTTGATTCCATATAAGAAGATCACTCTACCATGATTCCATGGACCTACCATTGTATATTTTGACGACTTTTGCAACTAGATTTTGCTCAATAACATGCAATGTTATTTTTACATTAGAGGATTTTTTTTTAAACTATACCAAATGAGGGTGCGAACATCATGGTCATATTGGCCTTTCCCAAACACACTTGCAGGAGATAATGACATCCAATTAAGTTGCTTGGTTCAATATTTTTTCCCTTGGTTGAAATTCGTCAAGTGTCCTTAAAAGGCTTTAGAAAGCGAGTAGAAAATCACCAAAAAATGATAAAAAAAATTTATTGGATCAATAAACTGTCAATTCCATTGCAATCGTGAATGTGAAGTACCACTAGGAACACCACTCTTCATGAGTCCATAGACTGACTATTTTATATTTCAATGATTTTTGCAACTAGGTTTTGCTCAGTTACATGGAATGCAATTTTTGCAATAGAGGGTCAACTTTTGAACCGTGTCAAGTGATGGTTCATGGGAATCACAGTCATATCGACCTTTCCCAAATGCACTTGTAGGAGGTTATAGCACTAAATGTATTTGCTCAATTTGGTTTTTATGCCCTGAATTGAAATTTGCCAAGGGTCCATAAATGGCTTTGCGAAGCGAGTTGAAACACGCCATAACTCAATAACCAAGGCTCAGATGAACACACCGTCAATTCCATGAGAATTGTGACATTTGATTACCACTAGGGACACCACTTTACCATGATTCCTTTGACCAACCATTGTGTATTTGAAAATTTTTGCAACAAAGTTTTACTTAGTAACATGCAATGTATTTTTTCAATAGAGGTAATTTTTTTTAAACTATTCCAAACATGTGTGTGGGAATCATGGTGTATAGACCTTGCCCAAACACACTTGCAGGAGTTTACAAAACTCAATTCCATTAGTGGGATTGGTTTTTAAGCCCCTAGTTGAAATTCACCAAGTGTCCATTAATGACTTTGGGAAGCGAGTTGAAAATCATCATAACTCTGCAACCAAAGCTCATATGGACATACCACTAGTTATGATTTAATCATGACATTGAGTTACCTCTAGGGGCACCATTCTACCATGAATCCATGGACTGGTCATTTACATTAGAGGATAAAATTTTGAAAACTGTGAAAAATGAGAGTGTATGAATTGTGTTCATGTTGGCCTTAGGAAAGTGTGTAAAGTATGGTTTAGAAGTTCTGAGAAGTCCGGTCACGGTGTGAACAGGGTTGGGACAGAACAAAGACGGAATGGGTCAGATCCAGAATTTTGGGCAATTTTTGGGGAAACATTACATGTATGCGGTGAATTTGTTAGAAAAGTTGTCCACTTATGGGTAGTGGGCATGGGATGTAAAATCGATCGTTAGATCCTATAAAAATGAAAAAGGGTTGTGATTTAGGGGTTGGTTCGGGCAGAAGATAAAAGATAGAAAGTCGAGAGTGAGATCTGAAGAATTTTGTTGTAAGTTGTAGTGCAAAGAGTGAATAAGAGTCATGAAGTGCATGTAATGTCAATTCACAAGGTGTGTGTGTGGATCTAATGTAAAGGTGGTTTGGGGGTATGTCTACAGGTTGTGTGTGCAGACCATAGTGTTCAAACATGACTTATGCTATATGAAGAGTGATTTTATGGTTTTTTCCCCATATGGGTTTCCACGTTAAATTATCTGTGTCAAATGGTGTATGTTTCTTTTATGTCTGAGGATTTTTTATTAGCTATGACTGATAATATTTAGATGAAATGGAATAATAGTGTTGAAAATATTGGTAGATGTGCTTTAGATCTATTATGTTTCCATATGTTGTTGTTATTTGTCGATGGTTATTTACCTATATGCATCGTTGGGTAGTCTGTCGAGTTCTACCACGAAGAGATCCCCTTATGTCATTGCGGAAGCATGGTTCCTATAGTGCCTATAAGTATCTTGGGTGAGGCTTCACTTACGTCGCAGGTGTTGCCGACGAGGTTATGCTATGTCGGGTCAATTCCTTGGGTTTTATTGGTCAAGATGGAAGGTTGAACCTGGGTTACTCGAAGCGAGCCAATAAATGGTTCTATTTTCAGGACCGGGATCATCGTGAAGGGGACATGTTTTGGATCCTGATGAAGCCTGAGATTCAGGATTGGGGTGAACCACAAAGCTATAGGATTTTCACCAGAACAAATTAAGGGATCACAACTGACTTCGATGGAATGGTTGGAAAGGTATGTTTACTTAGGTATTACAGAAATTTTCTTTAGTGAATTTTCTATTGTATTGTATGAAATATGGTTGGTGAGGCTAGTAACTCAGAAGACAAATTTTCAAGGTGGAGAACCGAAGGAGTGGACTCCTTTGCTAAACCAATGACTGGAGATTGTCAGTAATCCTATCTCTAGGGTTGTCGACTTTTGGGTTGATAGAAATTTGGAAGAATATCTTACTAAGATTTATGTAGAAACTTTTAAGTCATATAGTGAAGTGGAGAGAGAATTCTTCCAAGGACCTAGAGGTAGATATTTGAAGTCCATAAAGTTGTGGATTAAAATGCTAGTATGTGAAGAGGAATCCTAAGGATGGAACTTGGAAAGTAAATCATTGTGCATGGAGTTCATGGGTCATAACGGAAGGAAGGCCTAAACAAGATGGAAAGAGTAAGCTAAGATGTTCCTAGCCGATAGTGAGACTGATGAAGAGGGTGGTCAACTAAGGAGTGTAAGAAGATTATGGTTGGGTAAAAGGAGAAGAATTGCGATAGGGAGAGAGAGTTGCAATGCTAATGGAAGAGGGAACTATGAGTTGGTGCCACAACTCAATGAATAGTCTTGTGGTGAAGAGGAGGAATATCGACTTGTTTATGAAGAAAAAGAAGAGGCGCCAGAACCATACCAGGACCAATATTGTGACATACCCATAACTCTGTGTACATCTCCTGCATCAGAGGTAAGACATAAATTATTTCAAATTTATTTTTTTCAAATCAAAGTAATAGTAATAGCTAAGATAGTGGTCAAAGAGTTCCTACTGGTGGAACATTTAATTCGAGTTCGTTAGTACCCTAAGAACATAGGATGTATGGGGGTGAAATAAAATTTCCTATATTCAATGGAAATGGATTGGAAGACCCTGAGTAGCATTGGTTCTTATGCAATTTTGTTTGGACCGTGCAACAAGTCCAGGATGAGGCCATAAAAAGGGCTTAGATGATCACAACCTTTAGGGGATGTGCTCTCGATTGGTACATGAATAATTTGTGGTCCCTGCAGTAAACCCTCAAAAGTCATTAGATCAGATTCGATCCGAGATAGTAGATGCATTTAAGAAGCCCAAGTCTGAGTCACAGTGCATCACAGAGTTGAAGGGGATCAAGAAAATGTCAAGTGACTCTGTTTGAGATTTTGACCAGTGATTCAAGACGTTGATGACTAAGGTAACTTTTTCAATTGTCTGATGTCCAACACACAGAATGGTTCATTTATACGTTGTTACCACATATCTCTGTGCCCCTAATGCAGAAGAATATAGTTTCTTAAATAAAATCTCTCGATTTAGAATTAGTCCAAATCGTTTTTTATAGTGGTTAAAATGAGTAGTTAAATAATTAATTTTATATGATTTTTTTTAAAAATTTTGGAAACCCTAATCAACCCATTATTGTTTCACTTGGGAAACTACTTTATTTGATGATTGAAATGAAAAAGGGAAACATGGGTCACTCTTAGTGTTGGATGCAAAAACAATTTGTCGAAAGTTGTTCAATGTGTTCAATGAGAGTAGAACTATCACCATGGTTGCATAAGGTTTTAGATGACAGAAGTCTTTAGCTTATTTAATTGTTTCTAGAATGAATGATACATGTAAATAGTAAGTAACAAAGTGACATAAAGATATTTTACTATTATATAAAGCATTTTTTAATATGATGTGAGAGAATCTTCCATGTTGTGTAACCAACACGCCGTTAATTTTATGAACCAGTACACCCCATAGGGAAGCCAGAAATTTTTTGTTTATCTATGATCTTCGCAGGTATGACCCTATTCAGATTCAATAGTAGCATGCGGCAATGTCCCTCACAAAGCATAAAAAAATAAAGATAACAATAAACATAAAAAGAATTTAAAAAAAAACATAAAGAAATAGAGATAGCAATAATCATGAAGAAGATTCAAGAAAATATATAATCTCTAGACATACTAGATATAGTTTTTTCAGTCCATCTACTAATGATACAAAATATTGCACAAAAAACAATATAAATTATAGATCTTCCAAAATGTGAACAATGAATATTAATACAGTTTATACTAGCAACAACCGTGTTAATAATATTAATATGTTAGAAATACAATGACAGGAATATATTTGACACATTGTTAATGTTTTTTTCCTAAAAAATGTTTTTCTAATAATATGTTAAATTATTGTTCATCGGTTTAATAGGAAAAATGTTCGTCATTAATCCTGTCAAGTTACAAATGAAAATAAATCATCACAAAATAAATTGATGCAAATTTTTTGTCATCAAGCAATTGTTCGCCATTAAGCCCGTCAAAGAGACAAGTTACAAACGAAGATAACTCGTCACAAAATAATTTGATGGGAAAATTGTTTCACCTAACCCATCAAATTGGTTACACATCAAGATAACCCGTTACATAATAAGTCTAGGATGTGTAAAACTTTTGGTAAAATGATTTTAATCACATTAAATTATGAGTTGGATTTCAAATTCCAACTCTTTGAGGGTTTCAACTTTGAAACCTATCTTTTTTTCAGAAGAAAAATAGCTTAACTTTGATATTCACATGAATCAAAGGAAATGGTTACATCACTATGAGATCAAAAGATCATACTAGACACTGATTGATAACAAATAGGGAAGAAAGATAGCCATCCAAAGCCAAATAAGTCAAAAGAAAAAACCTGCCTTTCTCCAGGAAGGGAATCATACAAGTCCACCTAGAACATAAGAAGAACCCAGGCTGTTTATCCAGGGAGACTCTCGGGGAATCGACTAATCATAAGGAGATGATCTTCATCAGTGGAGATTGAAGACATCTAAATACTTCCATCAATGCAGCCGAAAGACATGCAAATAAGTCAAACATATAAACTTTTATAGTGAGATTCCAGAAGAGCTGAATCTCACCTCTCCCAATAATACTGCCTTCAAAGAATTCAATGAAGGACATGAGACCAGAGGCCAAAGGGAGATACTCCTTGGATAAACAGTCTGTGTTCTTGTTGTGTTCACGGTAGACATGTTGAAACTCTAGTGAAAGAAAGGAGGATTTCAAGACATAAATGTTAACACACCAGTAGCCCAGGTCCAAAGCTGAGAGGGAAGCCTTGTCATTTGCCCAGTTGATAACTACAGAAGAGTCCCCATAAACATTGAGAGTGGGGATCCCAATAGTAGCTGCAAATTACAATGAGGCCCATAGGGCTAGTAATTCCACTCTAGAATTTGTGCAAAAACCACAACCTATTTTTATACAGAAGGAGTGTGACTGACTGAGTCCAAGGAAAATACCTGCACCATCGATCTTATGATCAATTGCCCCATCAAAAAGACCATGAGGATAAGTGAGATCTAGTGAAGACCCAACAATCTTGGCATTTTTTTTCTTACAGTTCAAAGGATACGATTGTACCTGAGCTAAGATCCTATTATAGGTAGAGATCTCATCTATTTTCCTACCTTGAAAAATAGAGAGGTTGCGAGTAGTCCAGATATTCCAAATGAGAAAAAGGGGGAGAAATCCTCAATGTTTTCTAGGATCGTTGATTTTATCCAAGATAAATACATACCATAATTCTCGCAGAAAAGATCAGTGATATTTCTTACAAAGGAACAAAACATGAAAATGTGATCAACAGATTCCTCAATATCCTTGCACAAACATCTGCTCGAACCGAATTCAACCCTTCTTAATAAGATATCCCAAATACTGATGCGGTTCTCCATAACAAGCCAAAAGGAACATTTTATTTTTAAAAAAAATTCATAGTTCCATACTCAAGGATAGAATTTGTTATGCCATAATGTATCATAAGAAAATACAATAAGGTCATAAGCTAATCTTGCCGTAACCTCTCCATTTTTGGTATCTTGAAAGCATTCTATTTTTTAAGTGATTTCAAAAGTTCCATACCCGAACATGGAATTTGTTTTTTCAGATGGAAAGATCCACGGGAAACCCAACAATACTTCCCCACATTAGTGGGTGGTAGAGGTGGTAAACCGCCGGCCATCCTCGCAGAAGGCCTAACCCCAAAGGACTCAAGACTCGAACCCGTGACCTCTCCCCGAACCGAGAGAGTGTGCGCACGTCTTACCAATTGAGCTAACCCTTGGGACTCCTAGCATGGAATTTGTTATGCAATAGTGTCTCATAAAAAGATACAATAAGGTCATAAGCCAATCTTGTCGTAATCTTGCCTTGAGCCAATCTTGAAACCTATCTATGTATTTATGTTTGCCGTATCTAGAAAGGGTGGTAGTACTAGTTTGAGACTCTCCCACCTATACCTTTAGGTTACTCCTAGACTTGTTCTTTCATCCTGTTCATTATTACTGAATTGACGAATGCCGGACGGGAGAAAAATGACCCAGGAAACCTAGTTTTAAATGGAGTAAGCTACCGACGCGACGATTTCTCCCGGCGGCAATCGTCGCGCCGGCGCTCCGACCACCGGACCGTCCAATCTCCCCATTGCCGACAACCCCATAGTTCTCCAAAACTCCGTTCTCCATCATGCGCGGTCTATTGTCGCCGTTAACCTTGCCGTTAACCCCCGCCGATGGGCCGTCTCCCCTTCTCCACGTCCGTCCTCTTTCCCAATTCAAACAAAACTCCCGCCGAAGGAGCCCTGTGAAACAAAAGCTCTTGCAGTGTTTTAATGGGGAAGAGCTTGGATTCGATAACTGTCTGCTGCTCGTCATGGGATTGAGATATGGGCATTACTTGGACCCCTCTGGAAAGCACTGGCACAACTGCGAGGAATCATAGTTGGGAGATTCGGATGCAGTTGGAGGGGGAAGGAATTTAGCTAGCTAGTTGGTTCGAAAGAGCAGCTCGAGTGGTTCAACATAGCCTTCTCTCCGTGGGCCTGGACCCAACCAAACCTGTATCAATCTCATCGGATATCACTAAAGGATAGGATCAGATGCCCCCCCCTTTGCTTTCTTGCAAGAATCAATCCCCGGTCAACTGATGGGATTACGGAGAGAAGACGGGGATAGAAGTGGGGGGAAGAATGAACCAACTGCCCAACCTCTTATATTCAGTTTGATCCATCGGGTGGGAAGAACTGAACTTGTATCCGGCTCGAATCCGACTTCTATTTTCCGGTGTTATTCCCGATCTTTAAGTCCAGGCGTTCACTCGTCTTATCCTTCTATCATATCAAGATCAAAAGATCGACTATGTTTTCAAGATGGTGATTATTGGGGACTCTGCTGTGGGAAAATCACAGCTGCTGTCCAGATTCGCCATGGATGAGTTTGGCTTGGAATCTCGAGCTACAATAGGCGTAGAGTTTCAAACCAGAACAATATTCATTGAGAACAAGATGATCAAGGCTTAGATATGGGATACTGCAGGACAAGAAAGGTGGTATACATGTTTTTCTTCTTCTTTGAATGCAATTTATATTACTGAAAAAACACCAAAGAGTTTTTTCATATGCTATTACTCTTTGTAACATTTCTTGACTGTCTAAGGTTTAGAAGCTGTGTACAAGAAATTGTAACAATTCTTGACTGTTTGAGGTTAAGAAGCTGTGTACAAGAAATTGTATTCTGGTTTGAAACCATATGCAAAACGTTTTGGCAATAATTTGTTTCTAAATTTTCTTTTTAAAAAGCAAAATTTTATGGGAAGGAGCAAATATGTCATTAATGACATTTGATTTGAATCTGTGTACTAAAATAAGTAACTTTTCCTCTTAATCACTCAAACCAAACCTAATCAAGTCTTAAAATTTTATTGTGATTCTCCTATAGAAGCTTGAATATTGCCTACATTAAGTGATTTTGTTGGAAATGAATCAAAAGCAGGTACCGTGAAATCACAAGCGCTTACTATAGAGGAGCTCTAGGGGCACTGATAGTGTACGGTATCACCAAATGGTACTCATTTGAGCATGTGCCTCGGTGGCTTGAAGAACTGAGAATGCATGCAGACATCAACATTGTGATCATGCTTGTGGGAAACAAATCTGATTTAGGGAACTTAAGGGAAGTCCCAACAGAGAATGCTAAACAATATGTAGAGAAGGAAGGCTTGTTTTTCCTTGAGACATCTGCTCTTGATGCCACCAATGTTGCGAATGCATTTCTCACAGTCCTCAGTGAGGTTTACAAGGTAGTGAGCAAAAAGGCCCTGACTGCAAGCCAGGATGATGGAGCTGGGCTCAGGTCCATTCTGTCAGGAAGAAGATTAGTTGTAACTACATATGATGATAATCTCAAGGCTAATAGGGGCACAGATAAACTTTGAATCAATCTGTGCCCTATTAGTGTATTAACTACATATGTATGATGATTTGATTTGAATTAGTGTATTAATTTCTTAAAAGGTTTTTATATTATTTCTGTGATTTTTTTGTCTGGTACTTGTTCATGTCAAATGTAATTTGTATTGTATAATTATTTAGCTTCTCAGTAGGTTCTTAGCAAGTTGCTTGAATTTAGATCAGAGCCCGAGACACATGTTTTATTTTGAAGATTCTCCAAGTATTATCTAGCTCCCTAAATGTGTCCAAAGTGTGTAGGCTCAAGATTACAAAAAATCCCCTCTGATGTAATGGTGCTTGGAGGCCTTCTGCTATCTTCTGAAGGATATATATTTTAAAGTTTATGTTCCTTTGATGTGCAAAGTCTCAGACATTTATTTTATAGGCTTTACCTGCTTGTGAGTCTTCACAAACCCTATCTTTCACAATGTTGCAAACATGGCAATGGCAAAAAATTGGTAGTTGTCATTAACTAATGAAATCAACAAACCTCTGCCGGCATAAACTTGAACTTGAAAAACTAAAAAAACTCAGATAACTATTTGTTCATGCTTGAAGCCCTAAAAATGCTTCTGCAATGGAGGCCTGAGAAAAAACGATGGATAGGGTACACTCTTAGAATCACACTGAAACACAATCTTCTTATCTGTTCTGTTAGATTATAAGCTGTTGAAAAATGAAGAATGAAAGGCTACCACCTCTTTTTTCAAATACCATTCTTGTCTGTCTGCAATGTACATTGTGCGAATATGTTACAGGTTTCATTGAATAACTACATGTTTTTTGTTTGTGCCTGCAGAATTATTCTTCTATCATAACTGTTCACCCGGAAATCATTGATGGAAGGCCAGGCACATTGGTCATAGAATCGTATGTGGTAGATGTCCCACAAGGAAAAACAAGGGAAGAAACTCGCTTCTTTGTCGAGGCATTGGTTAAATGCAATTTGAAGTCTCTCGCAGATGTTGCAGAGAGATTAGACTCACAGGATCACACAGAACTTCTTGAGAGAACATAAACTACAAATCCTATTTCAGAGATCATATACTCTGATTATCTTGTAACCGATGTTCCACAACATGGAAATCACCTACCTCTATAGTTCACAGGGCCTAGGATGGTTTTTTGAGGTCAAACTTGAAGTCATGGAGTTCCATGTTTCTCTAGTTCTCACTACTTATTCTATTTGAAACAATATTGTTACTTATAATAAGAATTTTGTGGGCCTCAAAGAATGGTGGATGTTTCCCCAAAGCATTCTCACACGTGGATTTGCTGACATAGCCCAAACTGAGATAGGTGAACATATCTCACATAGCTAGCTGTTTCAAACTGCTACTGCCTGGAGGAAAACTTGTGTGTAATATTTTGGCTGAAGACTCATTCTCTTGTGTGTATGTCATGTATGTCATGTTGTTCAATGTTCATAAACTGTAATTTAGATGTTGAGAGTTTAGAACATTTATGCTATGCCTTGAACATGCTTGTAGGATTTTCGTTTATTGTCTTTCTAGAAGTTATAATCAGAAACTTATAGTGTGAGGTTTTGCTTGGTTATTACTGGTGGAGCTCTGTCTAATTGTAGATAGAAGATTCATGGATGTTATATTTCTATTTCATAAAACATATTTTGATTAAAAAAATGGAAAAGAAGAATGCTTGTGCATTTATCCCTACTTTCTGAATCCATTGCATAGCAAGCTTGTGAATGTTAAAATCTGATTATGGTATCTGATATGCTAATTGAAATGAAAATAAACTCTTTCTTTTATTGTTAGATACATACAGGAAGCACAAGAAAACTCAGTCTGCTGAATGGTTAAAAGAAAGACAGAACATGAGGATCCTATAGCAAACAAGAACATTTTTTATATGCATATGCATATAACACATATTAAAAAATATGTGTATATACACGTGTAATGGTAGTCTTCCCTATTTTCTATGTTTTATCATATCTATGGTTGTTTCTGCAGAAAATGTGATGATGTAGAACTGAGTCCATTCAGTTACTAGCTGTTACAAGAAGCCAGTGAGTAATTGACGTTACAGTACCTTCCAACACTCCCACCTCATGGGATTAAAGTCAGATAACTACATCACTCCCATTAAGTCTCTGTGTTCATGCCTGTCACCAGCTACCCCTCACCCCAAATTGCAGCTTTTGTTGCTTGAAATGCTGCCATATATTCAAAGATCTGTAGAAGAAAATGCAACTCTTTTGCTGCTCCAATTCACACCTACACCAAATAAGGTTAAAGATAGCCTATTGTTGGTCTACGTTTATCAATGTAACGCCTGTAGTTTGCATCCTGCCAAACAATTCAAACATGGACTTCCATTCTTTCCATTGTAACGGATTGCATAACCCAAGGTTCCTATAAAGTACCTATAAATCGTTTGTACTTTCACTCAATGATGTGGCCCTGGTTTACTCAAATTGGTTTATTACTCCCATTGTTTAAGCAATGTCAATTCTTGTATAAACCATAGCAGATATTGAACAATCAACCACGTTGTTGTTTGGAATTGATTTCTTCTTTTTTAGTTGTTTTAACACATATCTCTTCAGAAAATTCGTTATATTTTACAACAGACATTTTGATGGACTTACAATTACGACCTTGCACTTACAATACGATGTGTTTATAATATTACATTTGTATGTATATTAACCACTGAAATTCCAGGACAATAATGAATACCTTCAATGTCTTTCATTTAAAAAATAATTAACAAGTAGTTTCTTTGTTTCATTTCAAAAAGAAATGACAGTTAGTGATTGGTAAAATTGCTTTTTATTGGAATGTGGCATGATGTTCATATTGCAAGATACCTTCAATATGTTTTACATATATGTTATGTTATAGCAAAGTGGCATGATGTTCATATTGCAAGATACCCTTTGCACCTTCTTCTTATTCTTCTTCCTTTGGCAGTATTAAATGGTAACCCGAGCTTATTTATCGACCTTATTTGCTTGCTCAAAATAAGTAAGTCCAGCTCAATTTTTTTTTAAATTAATCAATGGTAAAGTAGCTGTGGATGGGCAATTACTTTACTTTATTCAATGCACTAACTAATTATACCTTCAATATGTTTTACATATATGTTATGGTTATAGCAAGTTAAAGATCGTTTTGAAATGGATGCTGTTCCACCCTGTGCAAGTGGGACCACATATAATTATTTCAATCAAGCTTCATCTGTTGATAAAAAAAATTCCTCATTACACAGTTCTGAACATATACTAACAAATAAAAATAGAAAATATATTAAAATAAATTGAAAAATGAAAACAATATTGGTAGTTCAATCATTAAATGAGGAAGAGAATTAGGTTCCTCAAAAACATCAAAGTAGGCATTCAAAAGAGTCTTTATCAGCATGTGAAAGAATGTTACAGTTATCATTTTTGGCTTGCCAAACTATACAAAGAGCAAATTTGTTAGCAGTATTGGTTTTTATGTTTTACACTCTTCACAAAGTTCTACAATCACAGAACAAAGAGAGACATCACTAACAATTTGACACAAGAATCCTGTGAACAATCCTGTTTTATTAATGGTCGATCCTTTGTAAAGTTTACACAATAGCTCCTGGGTGCAAAAATCAACCCTCAATACTTCGAAGAAAGAAGTATTTATACAATTATTTACATCTGCTCCTGTCATAAATGACTAGGATATTATGGATAAAATATCTAACTAATTAGATCTCAAATTACAAAATATAGGAATTCTGTTCATTTGTTCGGATCTTTGGTGCTGATTTTGTGGAAGTAATTGGTGACTCATATCTTTGACTTTGGCTGCTGTTCCATGCTGACTCAAACAAAGACTTCAGTTCTTGGTTGTTTTTAGCTTCCTCTTGCAATTTTCTGATTTCCTGTCAGAGGGACAGTCTCCAGAGGGATAATGGCCATATACACACTCTGTTCTTTCTCCTTTATCGATTTATCCATTTATTCTTCCATCTCTCTCTTCTGTGCATTCTGTTCCATTATAAGTTTCAGAATCTCCTCTTTGTGACCTTCAGTTTCAGCCACCTCTTTTTCTTGTGAATCCTCTGTGGCTGGAAGCTTCAGCTGCTTCCAGAATTGGGTGTAGGTGTTACTTTTGAGAAGCTCATTCCTTTTCTTGATTTGCTTATATTTGTAAAAAATGTTTGACTCTTTTTGTCCATGAGCTGATATCAACTCAAAAAATATGAATGCTTCCTTTGTCTCTCGAATGTTGTCCTGCAAAAGTTCATGGAAAATTATATTAATATATATACAAAATTACTGATTTATAAAATCACAAAAAATGCCCTTTAAAGAGGCCTTTGAGAGGAGAAACTGTTCAAAACACAACCAGTGACCGTCAAACCCAAAAATACAAAAACACCAAATATGATTTGCTTATAAACTTTGATATTGGAAGAACATTTGAAATCTTACCCACCAAAACTAGAAAGCTTCTCTGTCATTGACCGAGTTACATATGTTAGCTTTAAACATCATCGGTATTGCATAAACATATTGAAAATACAAAAATAGTTCTACCATCTCTCATCTGCTCAATAAAATCAACATCTGTTGATGCAGAACGCATAAATCAGTCACAATGATGGAACTAAAGTTCATTCTAAATGGTATTGGAACTTCACCAATGAAAGAACTTACCATAAACACTGATGACAGAATTGGGAAGGAAAAACATCAAAACTACCAGCAAAGCCTAACAAATGATCTTCACAATCCATCCACCGTGGTACCACCCATCTGGAATGTCTTTTTGAGTCTTAATTCAAATCCTCATGAAGAAAATATTTCCTACCTTATTGCAAAACTCAGCAACAAACCATCTTTATGCTCCTATTTCATTATCATTATTTGGATTATAGCAATGGAGAGTTTCAATATTTCATAGCGGATGATCATTTCTACAAAAAAATAATATCACAATCAGGGATAATGCAAAAAATGTGTGGTACTCTGTATCTTCAATATACATCCTTGATAATGTGTGGTTCTGTTTTCCCTTTACATTGGTGATGGCTGCACTGCTCCTGAAGATGCCATTCTGAGTGATGATGAGCTGTTCCACATTTTTGGTTGACCTTATTTCAGAATCCATTGGATCTTCTTGAATATTTAGCTAACCAATGATTCTATCTTGGTTTCTCTATTTGCAACAACTGTTCTTGAAGGCTAGAATTTGATGCCTCCTCTCTAACAACTTCCTTGTCCTTGAGCAGTTTCGTGTAGCGCCACTCTCCTTATGGAGTTATCCCTTTGACTTTCTCCATTGACATCCCAACTCTGAATGTCTCTAAGGAAGGCCATTTCATATAGGATTTGCATTCTTGATATGCCGTTTGCTGCTATTTAGTAGTGCTTATCCACATTTTTTTCTTAAATTGGATTGTGATTTTTATAACTTAGTTCACAGGCAATGTCATTGATTCCTTTTTTTAATAAATTTAAAAACCATTTTAATTCATGGACATGGCAAAGATCATCTATAAAGTATATTAACATTTGTTTCTCTTCCTTGAAGATACAATGTATGGAGATGGTGGACTATTCAGGCATTCTAAGCAGTTAATTGGATATCAATTATAAATTCAGAGTCATGTTCATGTTTCACAACAAAATTATGAGTTGTTGCAGCAATGCAAGGAAGTTTATACGAGGATTTTTTAGTGTGATTGCAACAATTTATCATAAAATATTCAATATTCTACATTTCTGATGATCTTGAAAGCTAGGGACACCTCATGACCGACATCACCCTTGTTGGCAGTTTGATGTTTTCCCTAATTACAAGGATGGAATGCCCTGATTTGCTGATGCCTTTCAAGTTTATTTTGTTGACCAAAGCTGAGTTAGGCAAAAGTTGGTGTAAAATGAAATCTACTACTAATGATGATATGGAGCAAAGCATTAGAACTCCCCTACCTCTTTGCCATTGGCGATGTATTTATTTTGTTCTCACTTTGTGAATTTGAGATTTGCATTGGACTGTCAGTTTCTTTTGATTAAAAACAAAAAGTACTGCAGCAAAAATGAAGTACCTGAAAGTTGTGTGTATGCTACTGTTCAGGTGGGAGATTTCCTATCACATGGTACCCTCAAGAGTTTGTGAAGACACCGATGACAAACATCAACATGCGTCCCAATCATCATATAGGCTATCCAGGTCGAACATACAGATTTTACATAGGGAAGCAAGTGTTTGAATTTGGTCAGGGACTGAGTTACTCAAGATACTCCTACAATTTCTCTTCCACAACCATTAAGGGCACAGTTCCAGCCATGGCACAGTTCCATGTTAGAGCATAGATCTAACATCCATGTTCCAACTAAGGCACAGTTCCAGCCAGGGAAAAGTTTCAGCCAAAGCATAGTTCCAACCGGGGCAGAGTTCTAGCCGAGAGCAGAGTTCCAACCTAGGGTGGAGTTCCAGCCGAGGGCAGAGTTCCAGTCGGGGCATGCATGCTGGGCAGAGTTCCAGCCAGGACAGAGTCACAGCTCCCTCTAGCAAACTTAACACCACCGTTGACCTATCATCTAGGGTTTGACGAGTCGGAGTAAATTTCCAATCGGGGCAAAGTTCCAGTCGAGGCAGAGTTCCAGCCAGGGCAAAGTCATAGCTCCCTCTAGCAAACTTAACACCACCATCTATCATCTAGGGTTTGACACAGTCATAATTTGGCTAGGATAGGGCACCATAGTCATGCTACAACAGTCACAGTTTAGCAGAGAAAGGGACACGGTAACCTTCTATCCTTCATTTGTTTTATGCAATCTAATTTATTTGTAAAGTGGCCTTGGATGGTATGCATGTGATTTGGATCAATTCAATTCTCTTCTTTTCCAATGTTCTTTTCAGGTTGATTTTGACAGAGGTATTTTGGTTTGTGAGCTTTTTCACTTTTAATTCCCCTTGGTTTGTGAGCTTTTTCACTTTTAATTCTGAATCTTTAGAGACTGTTTTGTATCATGGGATTTTATTCATGGTTATGGATGCATACATCTTGAAATGTTGTTGAATAAGGGGATGGTAAGTTTACGATATCTGGAAATGGTAGTTCCTTTAAGTGGCGAGGAAAAAAGCTACTTTGGTATTTTTCATTTTGATTTTAATATTAGGTCTGGAAAATCACGACTGATTCAATTAGGGAAACTAACTAATAAACAATTATTTGCTGGATTTTTATTGCAAAGACAATTCCAAGATATGTTCTTGCCGAGGAGATAAAAATATTTTTTATTGGGACGTGTCAACTGGGCGCATGATTCGAAAATTCCGTGGACATGATAATGATGTTAATTATTTTCTGGTTGAGTTGTCCAAATATGCTTGTTGGTTGTGTATTCTCTCATGTTCGTATGAAACATTGATGCAAATGATGCTTCTCTAATCACTGATGCAGAACCTTTGATGGAGTGCTAGCATAACAAACTTTCCAAGGAGTTTTTTTTCCTATGTGGCATGATGACTAACCCATTGGGTGCACACAATGGGGGAGTCAGTGCTTGATTAGGAGAGGCATCCACCTAGGAGAATGAGCACCTAGCTCTTGGATAATGACACTTAGCCCTACAAACATGGGACCATGTGACATACACCTTGGAGGTTGGATACTTGACTTGAGGATGCTTGGTTAAGGAGAAGAGGAGAAGTTGGATACTTGACTTCATGGGGGTTGGCTATGGACCCATTCACATATGTTGAGGAGAAGCATTGAAGCAAGTAACTAACTTAGTAGACATGTTGAGAAGAAGCATTGAAGCAAGTAACTAACTTAGTAGACATGTTGAGAAGTGTGGGCACAATAGGACATGTGGCACATAGCTACAATAGGAGATCTTGCATGGGGCCAGTAGGGAATGAGCTAACAACTTGTTGGATAATGCACCATCTTGGAGGAGAGGTGTTAGGGCCAAGGGGCATCATGCTTTGAGGGCACACCACCTTGGGGTTGGGTAAAACACCAGTGCAACACTTGTCATCCTTGTATTGTAGAGAACTCCATGTGGGGTTTCCTTGTTGACTTAGGGTTGGGATGTAAATGCTAGGATGGGCAAGAGGCTTGCAAGGCTAGCGCTAGGGTGTACTTTTGTGATTCAAGAAGGCCTAGGGTTTGAGTAATGTGATTCAAGAAGGCCTAGGGCTAGAGTTCTAGCCAGGGAAAATATCCATGCAGGGTAGAGTTCCATGCAGGGAAAAGTTCCAGCCAGGGCAGAGTTCCATGCCGGGTAGAGTTCTAGACGGGGCAGAGTTCCAGGTAGGGCAGAGTTCCAGCCAGGGTAGAGTTCCATGCCGAGTAGAGTTCCAGACGGGGCAGAGTTCCAGGTAGGGCAGAGTTCCAACCAGGGCAGAGTTCCAGGTAGGGCAAAGTTCCAGCCGAGGCAGAGTTCCAGCCGGGGCAGAGTTACATGCAGGGCAGAGTTCCATGCATGGCAAAGTTCCAACCGAGGCAAAGTTCCAGCCGGGGTAGAGTTCCATGCACGACAAAGTTCCAACCGGGGCAGAGTTCCAGCCGGGGCAAAGTTCCATGCAGGGCAGAGTTCCATGCACGGCAAAGTTCCAACCGGGGCAGAGTTCCAGCCGGGGCAAAGTTCCATGCAGGGCAGAGTTCCATGCACGGCAAAGTTCCAACCGAGGCAAAGTTCCAACCGGGGTAGAGTTCCAGCCGGGGTAGAGTTCCATGCACGACAAAGTTCCAACCGGGGCAGAGTTCCATGCAGGGGAGAGTTCCAGGAGGCCATGGTTTCAGGCGATGCAAAGTTCCAGCCCGGGAAGAGTTCCATGCACGGAAAATATCCAGCCGGGGTAGAGTTCCATGCACGAAAAAGTTCCAACCGGGGCAGAGTTCCATGCAGGGCAGAGTTCCAGCCAGGGAAAATATCCATGCAGGGTAGAGTTCCATGCAGGGCAGAGTTCCAGCCAGGGTAGAGTTCCATGCCGGGTAGAGTTCCAGATGGGGCAGAGTTCCAGGTAGGGCAGAGTTCCAGCCGGGTAGAGTTCCATGCACGGCAAAGTTCCAACCGAGGCAGAGTTCCATGCAGGGCAGAGTTCCAACCGGGGCAGAGTTCCAGGCGGCCATGGTTTTAGGCGAGGCAAAGTTCCAGTCAAGGTAGAGTTCCAGCCCGGGCAGAGTTCCAACCGGGGCAGAGTTCCAGCCCAGGCAGAGTTCCAACCAGTGCAGAGTTCCAGCCCGGGCAGAGTTCCAACCGGGGCAAAGTTCCAGCCCGGGCAGAGTTCCAACCGGGGCAGAGTTCCAGGTGAGCATAGTTTGAGGTAGAGCAAAGTTCCATCCTAGGCAAAGTTCCAGCCGGGTAGAGTTCCATGCATGGCAAATTTCCAACCGGGGCAGAGTTCCATGCAGGGCAGAGTTCCAACCGAGGCAGAGTTCCAGCCGGGTAGAGTTCCATGCCTGGCAGAGTTCCAGCCGGGTAGAGTTCCATGCACGACAAAGTTCCAACCGGGGCAGAGTTCCATGCAGGGCAAAGTTCCAACCGGGGCAGAGTTCCAGGGGGCCATGGTTTTAGGCGAGGCAAAGTTCCAGTCAAGGTAGAGTTCCAGCCCGGGCAGAGTTCCATCCTGGGCAGAGTTCCAACCGGGGCAGAGTTCCAGCCTGGGCAGAGTTCCAACCGGGGCAGAATTCCAGGCGAGCATAGTTTGAGGTGGAGAAAAGTTCCATCCTAGGCAGAGTTCCAGCTGGGGCAGAGTTCCAGCCGGGGCAGAGTTCCAGCCAGGGAAAAGATCCATGCAGGGTAGAGTTCTAGACGGGGCAGAGTTCCAGATAGGGCAGAGTTCTAGCCAGGGCAGAGTTCCAGGTAGGAAAAAGTTCCAGCCGGGGCAGAGTTCCAGCCGGGGCAGAGTTCCATGCACGACAAAGTTCCAACCGAGGCAAAGTTCCAGCCGGGGTAGAGTTCCATGCACGACAAAGTTCCAACCGGGGCAAAGTTCCATGCAGGGCAGAGTTCCAACCGGGGCAGAGTTCCATGCAGGGCAGAGTTCCAGCCAGGGAAAAGATCCATGCAGGGTAGAGTTCCACGTAGGCAGAGTTCCAGGTAGGGCAGAGTTCCATCCAGGGCAGAGTTCCATGCTGGGCAGAGTTCCATGCACGGCAAAGTTCCAACCGGGGCAGAGTTCCAGCCAGGGCAGAGTTCTAGGCGGCCATGGTTTCAGGCGAGGCAAAGTTCTAGCCCAGGCAGAGTTCCATGCACGACAAATTTCCAGCCGGGGTAGATTTCCATGCACGACAAAGTTCCAACTGGGGCAGAGTTCCATGCAGGGCAGAGTTCCAGCCAGGGAAAATATCCATGTAGGGTAGAGTTCCATGCGCGGCAATGATCTTTGTATACTTTTAATCCCGCTGCATTCAAACTGTTTGAAGGAATGTAAGCACATGGCTATATTCCAGACATCATAAGCTTCAATAGCCATAGCAAAGGGATTTGGAGGAATGAAAAAATTGAGGATGAGGTCAAGCTTTTCGTCCAAATGATGAGGAAACAACGAGCTCCCAATCTTCTTACATATAATACCTAGTAGATGGGTTCTAAAAGAAGATGTCTCAGGAAGACTCTCATGACAAAGAAATCGATGTTCATAGCGAGTTGAGAGCATTAACAGCAGACATCATATCGCATACTGCATTCAGCAGCAATTACAATGAAGGCAAAGAAGTATTTGAATTGCAGAGAGAATTACAAGAAATGGCTGCTCAAGCGGAACGATCTGTCTTTATCCCAGGAAGCCAGTAATTATAATATACTTATCTTTACATTGTATAGTTTTGCATCAGACTAAAAATTCATTACTGCTTACAGTTATGTTCATGTTTTCTTTTAACGTCCATTGGGACCTGCTGTTCTATGGGCTAGTGCCATAATGCATATAATCTTTACTTAATGTCTACTAAAAGCTATAAGTAATCCATAGAGCTTCTAAACAAACATTAATGCTTCGGAATACTTATAATTAAGGATTGTGGGATTATAATCCTAGAATTTTTGGCAGATACATTCCTACAAGAAAGAACCGGTATGCTTGGAAGATTGATAGAAGAGTTAAAGAAATCCTAAATTCTATAATTCAAAGTAGGTTGGCGCCCAAAACAACAACAAGAACTCATGTTGGCTACGGAAATGACCTACTTGGAATCATGATGACGTCCAACCAGAAGGAATTGGATGGGTCCCAAAGAAATCTAAGCATGACTATTGATGAAATCATGGATGAATGCAAGACTTTTTTCTTTGCAGGCCATGAGACAACTTCCAATTTGTTAACATGGGCAATATTCTTGCTGGCAATAAACCCAGAATGGCAGGAGGTATTAAGGAAAGAATTTATCAGTATTTGTGACACAGATACACCAGATGTAGAAATGCTCAGCAAAATGAAATCGGTATGTATTCTATTCAATATATTCAAGATCATTTTTAGAGTTTTGTTAATCAGCAACACTTCACCCTCATTTTTTTTAAATGTATCATATATTTCATTAGGACTCATTAGAAATATACATCAAAATTGATATACCATGGAAACATAAGTTGGTCACACAAGTTCCCACATTTTACATAAGCAGGGAAAGCTAGCATGCTTTCTTTTGGTCTGAGCTCAAGAGTGCCTGTGTCTTTCCTAAAAATGTCTTCTTAATTTAAACCGATATAGCCTGTTGGGTTCCTTGTTTTACATAAGCAAGGAAGGCTAGCATGTTTTCTTTTGCTTTGAGCTCAAGAGTGTTTGCATCTTTCCTAAAAATGTCCCCTTAATTTAAACAGATATAGCCTGTTGGCTTACATCTGTATAGGCAGTTTTGATTTCAAAGCTAAAACTTCCACCAAATTGAATCGAATTTTTGCAAGAAGGATATCCTGTCAGTTTTATTATATACCAGACACTACTGCTTTACTACCTGGCTGTAAGATCATCCATTTGTCACCAAAATGGACCACCTCTGAAAAGGAGTCACTAGGAGAAAACTGTTTATTAATATAAAATCCCCGTCAGTTGTATTATATACCAAACACTACTGCTTTACTACCTGGCTGTAAGATCATCCATTTGTCACCAAAATGGACCACCTATGAAAATGAAAATGAGTCACAAGGAGAAAACTGTTTATTAATATAATTCACATAATTTTTTAATTAATGATGATTACCATCCATTTAAAGCAACTACTTCACCTTTTTCCATGTAGCACATCCAAGAGTTCTTGTCAATAGTAAGATATAGAGAAAAATTTATTGACCAAAGGATAGCAGCAACTTTCTCTGTGCAGTTGCCACTGCTCCAAAATTCAGATAGCAACTCCTGACATGTAATTCATCTCTATGGTAACTACTATGAGGTTAGACTATTAAATTTAAGGATATAATTTTCAAAAGTCTTAACCAATTCATTGTGCCTTATCCATTATTATGACGTATTGTCCCCTATTTATTATTAACACTCCCTGTTACCGTTTAGTAATCCTTCTTGTTGTCAGTTGAGCATGCAAGGTGGTTCACCCAAGGTAGATTCCCACAAGATTATTGATATTTATATTTTTCTCTTATCCCCGGTAGTTGTATTAGTTTGAAGATGCCACGATTCAAATTCCAGTCTAGTCTAGTTTATGTTTGTACATAAACTTTACTGTATTGTAAACTTTACTCTATTTTTTTCACACCAGAGATGCATTTACAATTCAGTATGGATGCTTGTCTGACCCATTTCATTCACAATGTACTATAAATGCAACTCTGTTGTTTACTTCTGCAAATATGTTTTATAGAAATTGAAGATAATGCTAATTTTCTTTGTGCAAAAGCAAACATGCTTTATCTAGAGAGTCCAGCAGGAGTTGGATTTTCCTATTCTAAGGATCCATCGTACTATATAGGCGCAAATGATACTAAAACAGGTAATAACTATCTGCGGTATGCTAGTTACAAAGTACATGTTAAACTTACTATAATACTACCTACTATGATATATAAAATACCATCTAATGTTCAAATGTGTCTCTACAGCTGCCGATAACTTGCTATTTCTTAGTGGTTGGTTTAACAAGTTTCCAGAGTACAAGACGAGAGAGCTATATTTGACAGGAGAGAGTTATGCAGGTGAAGTTTGTGATTAAATCTAGGTTTCCTTTTTATATTTCCCAGCTGAGAGAGATGGGAACGGAGCTGTTTATTGATTAATTAAAACAAAATGGCTTGGTTTGGCCTAGACAAATAAAAAATCCTCCAACCTGATCTATCTGTTTTCCAAACTGTAATATTAATAATCTGGATTTATGGAGAAGTTGAATTTGAGAATTACCACCGTTTTAGCTGCCCGATTTGTGTCAAAATCCTCTCTGAAAGATCTGAAATGGGCTATTTAGTTAATTATTAGACCACGCCCACGGGAACTAAGAGCTGTCTGTGAAGTAATTAAATCACCCAATTTCCGACAATTGATTATAGGTGAACAAAAAATCTTCCAATCTATTAATCTGTTCTCCAAACTGTACTTATGCCACTTTTGATTTACTTAGAAACCATGAAAACTGTTTAAAAAACAATTTTAAGTACATGAGGTTGAATTTAAAAATATTGCCATTTTAACTAGCTGGGTTTGGACCAAAATCCCCAAAACAGGGCAATTTAGTTAATGGTGAACCCAAGCCTCCGAGAACTCTCACCAATCTATAGATCATTTATGTTTCTGTCCTACTTAAGATTTTCAACTGTTCTTCCAATTGACTTGTATGAGGTTGTGAACCAGGTCACTATATTCCTCAATTGGCAGAGCTTATGTTTCTGTCCTACTTGAGCTTTTCAACTGTTCTTCCAATTGACTTGTATGAGGTTGTGAACCAGGTCACTATATTCCTCAATTGGCAGAGCTTATTGTGGAGGAGAACAGAAAAGAGAATATCTTCAATCTGAAGGGTATAGCTGTAAGTAAGGGTCAATCAATTTGGGACACAAAATTTAATCAAGGGTATAGCTGGAAGGAAGGGTATAGCTATAAAGAAAGTTTTGTCTTGTGTTCAAACATGAGGATTGTTTGATTATTTTACTTTTACTTTCGCTGCAGATTGGCAACCCATTGCTCGATTTCAGCAAAGATCTAAATGCAAGGGCGGAGTTCCTCTGGTCACATGGCCTTGTATCTGACCCAACATACAATCTGATGACAACTGGCTGTAATTATAGTCACCTTCTGGGTGAATCCTTCAGAGGCAGTGTGTCATCGACCTGTGAAGAAATTTACTCAACTGTGTTCATGGAGATCAGCAAATACATTGATAAATATGATGTCACATTAGAAAGCTGTGTATCATCTCTTCGCATGCAGAAGTCTAAGATGATGATGGGGGTAAGAGTTAGTTCATAGAGCTCTAAAACTTCTTTTTTCCTTTTCTGTGGGATTTATCTTAAAAAGGGTAGAGTCTATAAATTATTCCAATCTTGCTGAACAGAGGATAGGAAACACTGTAGTAAAGCCAGATGTTTGCGTTCTAGATGAAGCTATTGCGTATCTGAATATGCTCGATGTACAAAAAGCATTCCATGCTCGCCTTGTTGGAAGCGTTGAAAGATGGGATTCCTGCAGCGAGTATGTTTGGTTTGCAAAATATAATTTTTAGCATGCCAAGTTATCAGTTTTTTTCTAAATATGGTCTAGCAACTTTTCCCTAGATTCTTGTTATGGACTGTTTGAAAGGAACATAATAACTGCATCTTCAAAGATAAGTCCATCCTGACTAATTCCCTTTTCCTTTATATCAATAAATCAATCTGATTAACAATTCAATCTGAAACAAGGAAGAGTAGCAAAAACAGCCCTGATTAACAAAAACAGCTCAAATCAGATCTCTTCAATGTAGCAACACTTTTGACATGAGATGGGGAATTCACTATACCTGGGGCGCACACGCTTTAATCTTCCAATTTATGCCTACTTACGTTCAATCTGCATTCAATATGCATTCCGTTCCATACGCACCAGCCAACATCTGAGAGGGTTGGAAAAGGCGTAGCCCAGAGCCTGCTGAAAAACGTGAGCAGCTTCAATTAGAAGTTCCGCTCGAGTGGAACGGTTGTTGGTGCTCTATTTCATATATTCCTCCTGTTGCTGAGTTACCCCTTAATTCTTGTTGTTTAATGTATAATGAGCAGAGCAGGTGGCAATGATGCTGGTTAATGGCGAGGGGATCATTGCAGGGCGTGGGTTCACGGAGCACCAGAGTTTGAATTGTGGCGGGAGGCATTAGGTGGCAGGGTAATGGCGGGGAGGGAGACTGTGGCGCACGGGATGGGACGTGACAGAGGAGAAACAGACGGACATTCGGAGTTAACGGCAAAGGGAGAAACGGACGGACGTCGCGACGGGTGCCGGGAACGGACACCATGAGGTCGCCGGCGGTCGGAGTGCCGGCGCGACGATTGCCGCCGGGCAAAATCGTCGCGTCGGTAGCTCACTCCGTTTTAAATCACGAGAAAGTACAAGGTCCCACCCATTATTCTTTCTCACTAAAGTTGGGAATTTTAAAATAGGTTTAATAGTCAAATTTAGTAGTAATAGAGAATCTATCTTGACAAAAAAGTGTGTGCACTGCCTCTTTTTTCGGCTGAGCTTATCTCACATGTACGTTCTTCTCATCTTCCGACGTCCTCTAGGGGGCCCCTCTCAGCTTCCATCTCCATCTCCGTCTGATTGATCCATCTCCGTCTGCTTGATGGAACCCAGACTTACTTCCGGCGAGCAGCCTCATCCAGCGGCGACTGTCCATCCCATCGGACAACTCATACAAGACATTTAGGGTCCCACCGTATTTGGAATCTAGCTATCATGAATTTACGTGTAAAAACTTGCCGCCCTTGAATCCATTTGAATTTGAATTTGGTTGTCCAACCTTTGTTATACCTGTTATACTACGGATATCTCATATGGGGACCGGGGTTCTATGAGGAATGTGAGCTTCAAGCTCACATTTTCATTCAACGAAACGAGCTCTGGATCGTCTTCAACGCTCGAGGATTTAGCTACAAGAGTCCGCTGATTGGACTGTAACGTTTTCAAAATTTTAGGACAAGATCTTAGCGGGTTTCGAGCCTTGGGCCAGCCGAAGTTCGGGATTTTTGAGTCATTTTACTGGAATTTCAGATATAGCGAGGGTAAATTGAACCCTCGAAGAAAATCGGTGCATTGACGGTGTCGCAGAGTATGTTTTGAAAAATTTGGATTTGGGATTCTGCGAGCTACAAATGTATTACGCTTGCAGGTGAGCTATTTATTGATTTAATTGTTTTGGGGTTGTTTGGTGTTCCCGTTAATAGCTCTCGGGTATTTGAACTGGGGACCATTCTCAGTTGAATGCAAAGGGTTCAACTTTTAAGCATTAAAAGATTAATTTATCTAGCAAATCAGGAGAAGCATTTCCTTCCGCTATTCGGAAACATTTTGGGATTTAATGGGAGGAATTTATTAGTTAATTTCGCTGAGGGTTGGTCAAGTTAGAAATTACAAGGTTTTTAATGATCTTTAATCCCGCGAATGCATAGTAAACATTTTCTACTATAATATTGGTGACATTGGCTGTGATAGTAGATCTAGGACTTTATCAACAAGGAAAATATCAATTTATTTCGTTTTTCTGCAAGGAACTGAAGAGTGGAACTGAAGAGTGGAGAAAGCAATCATGGATTGCAACTTCACCCAAACAGCTATCGGTAGTGAAGAGTTTATTTCATACCGCAATTGGGTACTAAAGCTTTATGTAGATCCTTCACAAAAGCCACGCGATTATATGCAGGATATCTGACTGTGAGGTGAATCGCAGTAGACTTAATATTACTAAAGTTGAACGCAACTTGGCTACTGAAGGGGTGCTCTCACTTCTACAAACATGGAATCACCCTTTGACTGATTAGTACTTTTATAAGTTATTTTGTTTTCATATCATAACAGAAATTGCTATGAAGAATGGATATGTTCATGTTTCTCCAACTCTTGTATGAGTTGTATTATAATGTTGTCATTTGAATTCTACTTTTATTGAAGCTGGTTTGGTTTTAGGCATGTGAGTTCAAAGTTAAAAATGGATGCCAACCAAATTAATAGCAAAAAATTAAGATGACAGCTGAAATTGAATTCTACTGAAAAATTAATAAGATTTTGCTAAAAAAAAATCAATTTTGTACTTGTTAGATCAGTAAAAATTTAGGATCCCTCTTAACTTAGAAAAATAGGTTGGGAACGAGATTAATATTCTATCAATAAGATCTACCATAGATTCAATGAAATTTTATTTGGAGAAATTTGATGGCTTTTAGCGAATTTTTATGGCCAAAATAGCTCAAAATTGGAATTTTTAAATAATAAAGGCTATAGAAATTGATCAATTAACTGCCATCAATGGTCCATCACTCATATTAAAAATGTATACTCATATTAAACCAATTAATGTAGAACAACTTGGTTAATTTCAGATGTAAGGAGTTTATTGAAACTTGGGGCACCATCGAGGTATTTGAGCTTATTGAAGGAAACTTCCCAATCCTCATGAGATCCTCCCACTTGAAACAGAAGGTTGAATGAGATTTTAATAATTGTAATAAAGGCCTTTTTAAAGTAGTTTGAGATCAAAGAGTAGATTTAGAGGCTTTCACCCCTTTAAAATGTCCAAATTCCATCAATTTTAACGGTTTTCCCCCAAATTGATTTCCCTTAAAATTAATTTATTCTCATGATTTTGAACAAACAAGATAATATAATCATAATAAACTTTTAAAAAAACTCAATCCTACATACAAAAGAAAGAAAACTAGTAATAATATAAAAAATAAAAAAAACCAAAAATGAGGAAGAAATTGAACTCAAATATTGATACAAATTTAGCCATGGATGCCCCAAGTGTCATGGATAAAAACTATGGTGGATTTATGGTTCGTTTTGAGAGTCTAGAATTGTTTTTCCATAGTCTCCCCTTTTTTTTTTGATATATGCAATACAAATGCACTCAAATCCCCACCCATAGGGGGAATGAGCTCAAAATGAGAATGGGGATATGTGAGAAAGATATGATGCTTACACAAGCTTGATGATACTATAAAATAACTTTGATATAGTCTTTATTTAGCTCCATACTTGCAAAAAATAACCCTCCCTTCATTGCTTATGAAACTCTCCAAAACTCTCCTTTTGTGAAGAAAAATCACTCCAAACTCTGATTTTTTCCT